>NNCF01131214.1:1438-13547 GCA_002313205.1 Laupala kohalensis | reverse complement strand
TTGATCACCATACATGCTTAGGTGATCATGAATTGCCTTGGTCGTGGGTTGATATGTTCATTGATGCGTTGGTGCAGCGGCTTCCTGTTGATTGGTATTGCGTGGATTACTGATTAAGATGTACATTTCACCTGGATTTATGCACGAACTTGCTGAAATTATAAGATATGATTAGTGATTTTGTATATATCAGCATAATTCCGTGGCGTTGTTTCTTGATTTGATGAATGTAATTTCACTTGGTGTTATGATTCGACAGTAAAAAGTACCTCAAAAAAAATATCGAATTCACTTCATGCTTTGGCGAATTAGCGTAGTATTGCGCAGCGTCGAATCTCGCGTAGATTTCACGGTTTCGGCTGAGCGTGTGGTTTAGTGAAGTGCCGCTTTATATATGCTTGCTCACAGCTCTGAGAGATGGGCGTGGTTGCTAACATAGCGGAGAGGGTTGTTTCATGGAGTTTACAGTGATAGTGTGCTACACTCTAGCAATGGTCACATGTAACTGACAATAATGGTACATAGTGTTTGAAACACATTCGCTCCTTGGAAAGGAAGCGATTTACGAAACAGATATTGTTCGTAACAATGCCTCATATAGATTATTCTGGTGGCGCTTCCCATCAGAAATTATGCAACCGTCACGATGTCCTGCTACGCGATTAGAGCTTCAATTCATGCTACAGCGAGAGTCTATGCACTACCAGCCAGACCATGTGCTGACTCCGCTCGCGAGAGCGATCAGGCATTCTCTCGCCCGTTATAAAACGTCTCGGTTACCTCCAAGAGTTCGCAATTGGTATAATTCCATCCATTCTTCCAAAATTGACCCATGAATAGGTCCTGCACTTTTTCAAAATGATATGTACTAGTATGATAGATCTAGAATTAATACAAGAAATACCGCGAATACATCTCATCCATTATCATCCATTTAATTTAATTTTATTGATGATATTGAATCCCAGTTTAGATCTTTCAAAATATTGTAGCCTCCGAAAGATTTCCCACAAGATTGCATACGGTTTTATTTGGTGTTATTTAAATTTGACGAAGTAAATATAAAATTTCATTAAATACATTCGAAGGTAATGTTATTTTTCTTTCTAAACAAATAAACAGTCCTTTTATCTGTTTAAGGTCCCTTGATCGGAATTGATGGGATGATCCCTTGCTTGCTTCCGGATAGTAAATTAGTTTATTGTCCTACACGTGGTCATCCGCAGTTTGTACTGTTTTTTAACAATAAATTTATTATTTATTATTTTAACTAGTGTCACCCCAACCACCGATTTACCTTGAAGAGAGAAGACTTTAGAAGAAGGAAGTGGTTGCTATACGTAGCTAGGAACAAACGTAGTATCAATGGACGGTTCAATGTTAATTATCGGATGCATTAAGGATAGAAACTATGTAAATATAAATGAAATATTCTCTTTGCGGAGAATTTTTCAGAATTTAACCTCGGATTTCTGTAAAATTCTGGAGATAGCGCTTCAGTGTTCTGCAAATTAATCCGAAAAGAATATTCTGCTTCTGCTGATGTTTTAGGAGAAGTGTAATTTCACTCAAATAAAATAAAGTATTATTAACGATGGAAAGGAACATAATTCTTGGAAAAAGTACTAAGTGAGTGTAAAAATAATTAAGCATTTGTGCAGTAGAAAGGTAACCTTATTTTCCTATTTCATGTTGATTAACGGTCACCTTTTTCAACGTTAATAGAACTAGCTCCTGTTACTTTTCTGGATCTTTGTCCTATTTGTCCCAGTAACCTGTTTGTCCCAAGCTACCCCCTTGTCCCAAAAAAATTCCTGCCGGGTACAAGAAGTACGGTAATCTAGGCTACTACAAGTTCCATTCAACACCTGTATCATGATGGGATGCGAAGGCAAATTTTAAACGAGGAGGAGCTTATCTCGTCGTGATCAATTCCAAGGTATTGATTTAGCAACAACTTACCATTTATGGTCACTACTCAAAGTTCAGAGCCCGTTAATGAACCTTCCCGGATGATACTGATTAACATAATTTCCGAAAACTAAGAACATAAAATATTTTTGTGACGTCACGAAAAAATAAGCATTTTTTTCGCTTCTTAGCTTTTATGAAACTTCACTCTTTCGGATGAATAGGATTAACATTTTAACTATTTGTCCTGTAATAGCTGTCTAAAGACGAACTTCTGCGAGGGAATTTGTTAGGTATAATTTATCTAGTAATATTTGCTAATGTGAGGGATCCAGTCAAACACGCAATTCAGTTATTCTGAAAACTGTTTCATATTACAGAGCAATACGTTTATTCTCCGTACGAGAATCTCATATACTCATATGAACTATGATGTAGTCTTTTTGTCAAAGTAAAAGACACACGTGCAATCCTGTTAACACATTACGATGGTCAGCAGATGACACCCCGTCGCTGAATTGTTAATGCGATAATCTAAATGGGTCAGTTCACATATGCACTGTTGCGTTGTTTCCTACAGACGTTGGAAATTTCCAACAATTTCTTGAAGTTGCGCCGACATCGTTGGCGCCATTGAAAAGTAAGATAATACTCACAAAATCAAATAACAGATGAGCAAATCAGATTCTGCCCCACGTTGTTGACGGTCGTACGTGACACATTTCATGTATTCAGAAGGAAAAAACAGGATTGGTAAGTAGCAGACTTCCTCCGCCCTGTCACAGTCTTCAGGTGAGGAGACACACTAAAGTGATTGGAGTCAACCAGACCAATGGAATTGAACTAATCTGTGTCCTAAAATGGATGAGGTAACACAGGGCAAAACTGGATCAAAGAGGACTTGAGTCTCTTAGCTGACTGTGGCAAGTATACGGTTCGAGAAAATCTTAGGCGCATACAATCCATCTCCGCTTTCATTTTCCTCTTCGTTTACAATCCTAACACGTGCCATTAGTCACGACTACAATAAACTCAGTAAACGCGCATTTCGAAATATGTGTTCGCGGTATTTCTAGTATTAATTCTAGATCTATCATGCTTGTACATATCATTCCGTAAAACTGCAGGAACTGTTCAAGGGTCAATTTTGGAAAACCGGATGGAATTATATCAATTGCGATCGATCAATTGCGAACTCTAGGAGGCAACCGAGACGTTTTGGAACAAAAGAAACTAGTAAATGAGAATCGGAGTCTTCAAAACTAGTAGTAGCAGCACCCCTTTTGTCATCCTCACTCCTTTCTTCTGGGAGCTAACTCTGGTTCTTCTGGTTCTCACAAAGAGTTCACTAGGTGCCGTAATTGCGTGCTCAAGTCCGATCTGGAACTGATCCAGTCCAGTCTCGTACGTATTTGATGTCACTCACTTAACCTCTAACTTTTGCTGCCACCGCATTGCTGTATCGTTATGTGGAAGCTGTGGAAAAATTAAACCATAGGCGACGTCCGTTGACCAACGCAATTTGTAAACTCAACCTTCAGAAAAGGGCGCAATCCCGCATAACAGCGACGAATTTGTTAGTACCAATTAATTAGAAAACTCACAAGGGAAAAATTTATTTGTAGGAAGAAGCATCACTCATAGTCAATCTGAGTATGAATCGTACTCAGTGGATTCGTATTGGCATCCACGATTTATTAGCATCTCGTGAATTCTACACCGTCCTGTGTTAATGTAACTTAATACAAGCTTCATGAATTATATTAATTTTCAAATAATATTATAATATGTGTTTTATCATTTACTGTAATATTACTGCACTCGATCAAGGGGAGTATATTATATAGACCACTTGTGTAAGATAGAAAGGCAGTCTTCTTCTCTTTAACAACGCAGATTGAAAAAACGAGTCATGCGCTGAAAAGGGAAAAACTTTCGTCTCGTAAAAGAAAACGTTCCAGAAAAAAATCCAGAGAGCAAGCGATTGCTGAAAGTATGCGAGAGTTTTGTTCTAAATTCATGCAAAGATATTTTAAGCTTTATTAACTGAGTCGGTCAGGGGACTAACATCTAGAAGTACGTGTTTGCAAAACACGGGTCCCCGAGCTGAGTCTGGGATTACTTCCACTTACTTGTGCAATGCTCCTTCCTTTCTCATCCATGACCTTCCTTGGTCAACTCTTGTTTCTTTCGCTCCCGACGTCATTAGGTCTAGGGTATCTTCCATTTTCCTCATTTTTGTCCCGTCCTCAATTTTTGTCCTCAATGTTTTAATGTATGGTTTGTTATGTTGTAATTCAGGAGCGATTTTAGTGGGTATGGTTGAGTCATTCGGCGAGTCCCAAACGCGGAGAGATTCATGTTGGGTCTCCCTAGTGCGTAGCTGCATTTTTCCTACCTGTACACGTTTTTAGGGCTCCAATGACCTTTGATGTCGACGAGCCGTAAAACCCCACAAAAAAATCTATGAACTGGGAAGTCGGTTTTTTTTTTGAAGCTGTGAAATTTTAACCCATGACTTTGGAAAAAAGTGTACATTATCTACCTAGATACTCATACTAGTTGAGTACCCACTACTTAGCTACAATAAAGATACTTATTTATTTACGACAATTTTTTCTAAATCGCCATTCACGTATGTAAAAAATACGAAAATATCGCTGGCTGGTGCTCTTGGACAAATCCTAGAGAATGCATGTGGTACAAAAATTATACATCATACCTAATTTGTTAAAAAATTTAAGCGTTTTTCTTCGATAATTTAGAAACTTAAATTAGTTTCTTATCTTCCACTTGGTCATACGCAGTTTATAACTACGTTTGTTACTATAAATTTTATTATATGTAGAGATAAGGAAATCTTAGAGAATTAATCATTATCTAAGCATTTGCGGCATAACTATGTTTGGATTACGAAGCTCCGTTATTAAAATTGCCGAGAAATTCCCATTCTTTGAGACTTTACTCACATTTATTTCATTTGTGACAAGATTATGTACAAGAAATATATTTACTTATACAAAAATATTAAAATACGTTATTTTTCACAGGAAAATTCAAAATAATTTTTATGTAGATACAATTGGAAATATTTCTACTCATTTCCATGGTATACAAATTATTATAAATACGTATTTATTAGTTCATCAAGACAACTCGCAAGCAAAAGCGCAAATTTTATCACAAAAGATGTCATTAAGACCTCTATCTTTGTACAGCGATCCGCAACGTTCTTGACTGTCGTTCGGTTCTCCTATCTTCCATGTTGTGTACCCTGATTGAGCCAGCGGTTGATCTGAAAATAAAACGTAATTAACAAAAAAATTACATGTTCCCTTTGCTAGGTAGAAGCGATTCTAATGTAAATAATGTAATGCTTGAATATATAATTCGAAGATATATTTTTGTTAATTAATATATTGGTCAAGATCAATATCAATATATATTGATAATTTTCTACCTCTTCTGACGAAGGTCAAAATCCTGGTACAAGCGATGAGGGTGAAATGCGGTTGTTTGTGTACAAATTGGCGTAAATAATAATAATCAAATAATATAATTATATTATTAAAAATAATTAGTATACAATTGGGGAATGAATTATCGCCGCGTCGTTGAATTATATCACCTACATTTTCAATAATCAAAAAAATATCGTTACAAAGAAATTAAGTTATAAAAAAATCCTTCATAATGGACTCTTTGTTCTCTTACAACTACTGACCTAGTCACTACTGAATTCAACCGCTGCGTACTCAAGGAGGCTGGTTTTTTCAAAGGGAGCTTGGAGAGCAAAATTCGGCGGTTTACACACTACGTGGGTGACCGCGAGAACGAGAAAATAACATCGTAAAAACAGACCCTTGGGAGAAGGACGTCTACGCATTAGAACGCGCGGCACATAGATAATAGAATTAAAGAAACAAAGAATCGTGGTGCGAAATAACCCGGGATGGGAAGGCACATAACTGAACAAACGAGGAAAGGGCACTGTAGAAATTTATGAAGCAAATGTCGAAATTCAAAAAGTGGGATCTCGGGTACTACATGAATAACCAAAGCGGCAACAAACGAAGCCAGCAAAACAGGTCAAGTCGGAGAGAAGGAGGATTGCGCTAAGAGACGTAACGCGTGATCACAACACAAGCGAATGAACCGCCAAAGACCCATGACTGACATGGAGGGCAAAGCGGAAGGGCAAGTGGTTCGTGGACAGTGAAAAGTTCAAGGAGTCTATAGAATTAGGCGTGCTGTCAGAGGCTGAGAAGAAGCGAGAACATCGCACACGACGCCGCGTTCTGATAATAAGATCCTTCGGGAGGCTCCAGACACATGGTCGAGGCGAGGCGGCCACAAAAAACTGCGTCTACAGGTTTAAAAGGAGGCTGTATGATTCGTCGTGAACTAAGTGACGTATTATTAAAATAACCAATCCGAGTAGTTCCACATGGAGTCAATAGAGTGTAATAATTGGTCAGTAGTAACACGTGACGCGTTGGATGGCCTGACGTACTCCGCAAAAGTTTGACAGATAAAAAGTGATGTGATAAAAAAGAGGAGATTTTCTAAATTTAAATAGATTAGAGATTTTGAAACAGGGCTTCTAGAATCGAGTTGTGAACCTGGAGGGATTCTAGATTTGTGAGATTCGAGATTAACAGAGATGTTGAGATTCAACAACTTCGATTCGAGATTTTGACTTAGAAATTTTGTGATCAGACACATCATGTTTGCTAGTGTTCTGACACTTCGGACATTTTCGGGTATTGTCCCGCTTCAAAGCATCTTATTGATGGGTGTTTTAGGTTTTCCCTGATCACCAGTTTATTTCAGTTGATCGTTGTAATTTGGGAGAGCGAGTTTGACAACTGGGTGTTTACCTAATGAATCGTAACGAATTAGATACCGAGTGGCTTCTGCATTAGCAATCCTTTAATTATGTGTTCGGCTTAAACTTCGTCTCGACGTAAACCAACGATCGGGTAAGTGCTTTAATTAGACCGTTACACGGTTCGTGTTGTCTGGAGACGAGTGAAGCGGGGCGCCAAGACGAAAGGCGCATGGTGGTGACTTCCGGCAACAAACCAGCAGCTTTTGGTGGCGGCGCGGAAGCTACGAGACGACGCTCGGGTCTATGATCCCCGAAGGGCTATAAACGATTTGCTTTATTACAAAGAGCCTGATTGAAAGCAAGTGGTTTCTGTCAAAGCGCGAATACTATCGTCCTTACAATGCTAATTACTAGCACAAAAATATTCCGGGAATATCATTCAGTAATTTTATTTTAGATTAGCTCAGAACTCTCCCTTCCATTAAAGAACAAAATGCTGCAAAACGTTTCGTTTATCATCATTTTTTGCACACATTTTACACTTCTGTAAATCGAGTGTTATTTGACGTCCACGTTACTCTGCAGAATTGGAAATCCGCTGACTGTTCCTCCTCTTCGCTGCATTTCGAAACTAGTGGAGCAAAACCATTGCACATACTTTCTCATAAACATTTCTCCGCCTGCAGCGTGGAGTGAGAAAAAATTCTTTAATGAAAGGGACATATCTTGCGTGACCTCTATATTTTGGCCGTCTTCCAGTGCTTAAAGTCGCTGTATTATTAATGTCTTTTATTTCAAATTTGAAAGTAAAATACATATTCAGAATATTATTTCAAAACATATAGCGATATATCAGTCATAAATATCGTAAAAATTATGTACATGTAATTTCGTTGTAGACAGAAAGTGATGTATTTTCGTATCTGCAGTGCGTTAGCTGTCCTCCTATGTATTTTATCATTATCATATCTTTCATTTCAGTTTACGAAAAGTGTATTCTAAGTCTGCTTGGTCCATTTACGCAGCACGAAGACGACAACAACAAAAAGAAGAGATAAAAATAAACCTTGTAATGACAATGTTGCACACAAGGTAGTCCCAAAGCAAAGGATTAAATTTTTGAATTCGTAAGATGTATTTAAAAAATTCAAATTAAATGTATAAAATAAATTGAAAAATGTTTTATAAATATTATTCAAACTTCTTGAAACAAACTAATGTGTAAGTGTAGCAGACATAAATTATTTTACTGCGTCTATACCAAACTTTCTAGTGAAATACCGCTAATGCGGATGGAATGCATACTAATTATACTTCACTTACAGAAAATTTAAGCAAAAATGTTTTAGCCGTTTTTGAGAAACATTCAAAAGAGTACTTTGACCTCTATGTGAAGAACCCTTTGTTTTAAAGAAACAAAAAGATTAGAGCACGTGCATCGACAACAAATAAAGTCTACCGAAAAAATATTCATCCGTTTACGAAGAATCGCTGCGCACAGACGGACGTATGTACGTTATGCCAAAAAAAAACGTTTTCAGAATCAAGGATCGCCAAAACGAATATTTCCGTCTAAATCTCGCTTTCGAATTCTTTTCACGATTACAATACTTTGTATTGTCACGAGATGACATTTTTCGGTTATTATCATTTATTTAAATCATTAATTATATATTTCTCAGCTGCATTTTATTATTACTTATATAATTTCCGTCTGATTCACTATACACTCACGCGCAGTCGGGATGCGAACCCGCTCGCAGTCTTCGAGATCCGTTTAGCAGAGAAGACCGGACGGCGACCGGACATTCAGGCACCCGCATTTGCCACGTGTCCTATGTGGATGAACCGGGATGACTTTGTTTTGACTTTCAATGTTCTAGAATATTCTCCTGGGCAACGCCCATAAGCGTCATTTTAGATGACGAACACAGTTCTCCCTCTCTAAAGAACTCGGAACCACGCCCAGCCTAAACGGTCATGTAAAAATTACTCCTCTGGGAAGCACGAGACGAACGTCGTTGTCCTCCGTAAGGGCCGTTTGTTCTCGTGCCATCAATCTCCCAAGCTCGGGAGCAATCGGCTGCCTTTTGGGGACACATGCCGTTGTTGGCAATATGAGCACTACGTTAGCAAAAGCGTGTCGTTGCTTGAATCACAGATCCGAACTCTATCAAGCTTCATAATTACTATGAACTGTCTTCACTAAGTATGCTTCTATACATATCTGCCTCCTCATAGGAAGAGCTTTCATGTCTCAAGTGATAGGGAAGTTTCTTTGAGAACTCTTTAGCTTTAAGAATTATATGTTTGCCATTTATTATGTTATTCAAAAGCTTACGTTATGGGCAATGCCAAGCCTGTCCACTGCTTTTCAAGTAATAGTTTGTATACGACGGTAAGTCATTATATCGTAATGTAATCGTTCAGTAGGAAATTATCTCAGAACATTCCAATGTACTAATCTGGATACGAAAGTATCTCACTCCTGTTCAATATAATTAACCAATTGACAGATATGTCATCATATCTTTATGACACTATATAACTAACTAGGTTCAGTTGAACCTCCATTGAATTAAACCCCTTAGTTAACCAAAGAGTTTAATACACCTTTGATGTCACTTACAAAATAGAATTAAAATACCGGTTCGCCCTGCCAAGGTCTGAGAACTACCCTCCCCCACCCCACCAAAGTAAAAACCCCCTAAGGGTTAAGAATGGAGGACCCTTTACTAGGATTTACAACAAGGAGTTGTAGGCTTTGCGACACTATACACTATGTATATGAGAAGGTAAAAACATTTTTGCGAAAAAAAGTAATTATGTAGTGCTAAGAAATTATATTTATTTTGTGTAGGTGCGGTAAAAGGGAATATGCTGGAGATATTAATTGTCTTATTTGAACTCTCACATCTTGTTCATACCTCACATATGTGAAAAAATTAAAAAGTGACACATTTACCAAGTAATCCTATAGAATTTCTAGGTCTTATTGCCACGAGATGGTCGAATAAATTGTCGTGTGACGTTTTAAGACTTTTGAAAGTCAAGTTAGCACGAGAGCGTAAAGGAATGGATGTGTCCCTTCCCATAAATCAATAAACCAACTTTCTTCCCAATTTAAAGAAAATTGTTTAGGTGCTTCAGTGGTCGACATACATGTTGAAAAAGTGTGAAAAAATGCGCTCCGGTCAAAACCATCTCACACCAGAAATCCATCAACAAGTGCAGCAATTCATGCGAGAAACAGACTAGTAATGAAAATGACAAAGCTGCTGATTGCTAGACAAACCTGTTTCATTCGTGCCATTAATAACTACATAGCAATTACTATTGATCTTTTAACATCTTGAATTTAGCGGTGTAAAAAAATGCTCTGAAGCATTATTATTTACTGCTATTTCGTGAAGTGTAAGTTTACCCTACAATAAAAAAAAACATCACCCAGAAACGAAAACTGGACATGAATATTCCTAAACAAAATAGATAAGTTCTAAACTAAAACTTATCTCGTGTAATACAAAGCATGACGACCACGTCGAAACGCAGTAAGCTCTTCACAGAAAATAAAAATAATTTTCTGACCAAAAAAGGTCGTATGTTTTTAATTATTAATTTGATTCTAATACAAAAAAGTAAACTAGAGTTCCATGACGAAAGAATTATCATGGTAGCACAGTTATCTCTTACTTCTTTAAACACTCTAGAATTTTGAGCACTTTTCCTCTTAAAAATTGAGGTTAGACCAATATGGAATTGACCTACATGGATCTTCGATATGATTCTTCGTTCAATCAGTTTCTCACCTACATTGGCGCAAATACATTACGAAATAATCTATGATAAAATATTCTACAAGTAAGTAATTTTTATCATTGAGACAACGTGATGGCAATATCTATCCTCCAAAACTGTATATAAATGGAAGTCCTAAAAACCCATCTATCAGTTCATCGCTGACCGCAACTATAAAAGTACGGCGAAGCAAGATGCAAACCCTCGCGTGTATCATTCTTCTTTCGACGTCTTTGTGGGTGAGTTCATAAGAAACATTATTTATTTTTCAGGGAAAAAATGTCATCTAATTATACGCTTATATTTTACAATCTGGTTTCCTTATTTTAAAAATTCTGTTTATACTTCTTCACAACTTTGTAAGTCTTGTTGAAAATTATGGTTAGTAAACCGATTATGTTTGAATAATTATGGTAGAAATTCACACAATTGTTCTTGACAGAGTGCGTTAAATGACAGCGCTTAGAAATAATCAAAATCGACGTTGAACATTTCATCAATAACCTGAGGATACTCCAAATAATGTATGTTCACGTCTGCAATATATATACATACCATTCGCCAACTGCAATATATATAATGTTTACAAGTTAGATCACTGGGAAGTGGAGGGAAGACACTTACTAAAATTTAATCTCACCTCTCTTAGTGCTAACGCGTCGTATTACTGTCATTCACACGTATGACCGAACCTACTGAATCAACGACACCTCATTGCTTCATTCTCACCGTCAAATATAAGTCATGCACATTTCGTATAAAGAAAGCATTGAATATTGCGTTAAATTCAAAAACAGTCCCAAAAAGTGTCCTGAATCCTTAGTACTTTGCTCTACATGCGGCTAAAATACGGCTGAAACTTTCACCGAGTTCGAACCCTGAGTTCATTCGTACAATGTTCTAATTGAATTAATATTATTTCAGGAGGCGCATTCCCAAACGTCAAATATTCTTGATGAAACTTACCAGAATGTTCATGAGAGAGAGGTAAACTCTCTTCAAGGAGAACAGAGTAAGTAGAGATTTATAGAATTTTTTTTTTTTTGATATTTTGTTTTGTTTGTTAGGGGCTAAGAAATGGAAAAGGAAATATTTGATACGGGACATTGTTCTTCAAGTGGTGGGGAAGGGGAAATCTCTGGTAGTGGCGACCTGACACCGCAAGGGCGCAAAGTAAATAAAAAGAAACGGAAATAATTCCTCAAAAATACGTAATATAAATTTTTCTGAAACAACGATTGTCTTTTAAAATCACGTTCCACTTGGATTATAGAGTCGGGAACCACGAGCAGTTCACCATCAGCAGTGGAGGTTCCTTTCAAAACCTTGATACAAGGTGTCGCCACTATGGATTGTCCTGCCCAGTGTCCTTCTTGCCCTACACTCCCTTCTTGTCCAGCATGCCCCTCGTGTCCTAAAGCAATTGCCCCTGGCTACAATAAATATGGCGATCTTGGTTACTACAAGTTCCATTCGACTCCTCTCAATTGGAGGGATGCGAAGGCGACGTGTGAACGAGAGGGCGCTAATCTCGTGGTCATCAATTCCAAGGTATTAACGAGTTATTCA
>NNCF01131213.1:117052-130501 GCA_002313205.1 Laupala kohalensis | reverse complement strand
GGATGGTCCCTCGCTTGCTTCCGGAGAGTAAATTAGTTTATTGTCCTCCACGTGGTCATACGCAGTTTGTACTGTTTTTTGACAATAAATTGATTATTATAAAAAAAATAATTGATTATTACAACTACTTTTTTAATGTTTTCTCAGTAACGGAAAAAGTTCATACATTTGCTGATCTGAAATACCTATACCTAGACAGTACAACCTTTTTTGAAATTTGAATTCACATACCATAAGACTACACATTGTTCATCCAATATTTGAAAATACTATTAAAAAATCCATCGTAGAACCCTCTACTGCGCGTAGTTTATCTCGCGAGTAACAGAAAGTACACTCGTACACCACCAGAGTGCCAAAAGCGCACGAGCGTTTGTTGTTCGCCAAAGAGATTACACACAACACTCTTCGTAAATGTACTTTCAGCGTCACTTCGCCCCCTCTCGCCGTCTGACGAAGTGAATCGTTCGAAACCATAAAAAGAGAAGAAAAGAAATAGAGCGGTGGAGACTAAAAAGAAAATTAGAGACAACTTCAAATATTCAAATGTTTACATCCGTGAGGAAATAGTATCACGGTAAGAAAACATAACCAACACGAAACGAAGTCAAACAGTATTTTTTATGTAGGACTCGAGCTGCAGTATTCTTTATGAGTAAATGCTTTCATTATTATTACTTTCAGTTGTCGGTTTTCTTTGCAGATAAAATGTTTCAAATTTAATTGCTATGTATTTTTCTGTTTCATTCCTATTTTGTTCCTTTGTTGATAATGACACATTAACAAGTTACGAAAAAAAAAATCCCGAAGTATTGAAGTTGTATAGCATTTACATAAGGGGTTCGTAATAGTTAAGTTAAATGAAAAAAAAATTAAATAATTGAATAATATATGGCCATTTTGTGTAGAATTTTTAGATACCTTCAGACCATTGAAACGTTCAAACAAAACTTGACGAAATTTTCAATTGATAAGTGAAGTTTCTGACGATTCGTCTGCTTCCGACGCAGGAGGAAGGAAGCAGGAAATGGATCACTGATACGACATCCCCCGAAGAAGTATCGACGCGAGATGACTCCTGATTTTTTTCTTCACAAACTCATAATCTTGAGCAAATTACCCTGGAATTATTTTTTTTATTTAATACAAATTTTTGGTATTATGTTAATTTTCTAACACGTACCGTCACTATTTTTATTGTTAGCAGTTTTGCTGAAATGTTAAATCCTTACCCTCCGTCCTTGTTTGGAATTGATGGGATGGTCCCTTGCTTCCTTCCTCAGTTTATTGTTCTCCACGTGGACACTCGCCATTTGTAACTTTTTGCTTTTCTGACAATAAATGTATTAAAATAAAAGCGACTGATAAATATTTATAAAATTACAAAGCCATTTAAGACTCGTATTCTGCGTTTATCTTGCATCGCATTCGCCACTGGGATGGATTCCAAAAGTTCCTCCACGTCACACACAGTAGCAGCGGAGGAGCACACAAAAAGAGAAGCCCGATGCGCCCAGCGCCACGCGGTTATTTCGGGTGCGCAACACACATGGCGGCGGCGGCGGCGGCGGAGACGCAGAGAAGAGACTCTGACGCTTTTCGAGGCAAGACACTGCGTTTCCTTCCAAAGATTCATCCTGCATGTGCATCTGAAGACTGGGAAGAACTCTTTGTAGGTGCACGTGAGTAACGTGTAACTTTGTGTATATTTCTTCTTCTTCTTCTTCCATATCTTCCTCTCTGTAAATAACTTCCTGTTTCCGGTTAAAAATGGTGGCGAACCGGGAATCGAACCCGGGACTCGTGAATTGATGGCAGCGGTACTAACCATTACACCACCCGTTTGCCTTCCACAACCGCATTCACCAATCTCCACGTATCTCCCGGTCGGGGTTCAATGTGTCTCCGGTCTTCCGGGGTTTACGTCCGCATGAAAGCGAATAAGAAGAAGAGGAAGTACGTTGAGGAAGGCGAAAGGATGGTGTAGTGGTTAGCACCGGTTCGATTCCAGGATCGTCACAACATTTTCATAACCTAACCTAACCTTTATGAAGCTTCCTAGGGCCACATCCAATATCATACTGAAACCAGATCCAATTCGTAGGTATCCAAACAAGCAAGACTCCAAAGTAATGATACGAATAGGAAGTACTTTCAATACTAAAGGAAATGATTAGAATCCTACTCTCTACTAGAAAAGTGTCATCTCCACTAGCAATGTAATAGATAATTGGTTTCCATTTTGTGGTACAAGTGTGACAGCCAAAATGGCCGAGAATCAAGAAAACTTTGGTACAAATACATTGTAGGAGTAGCATTTCATGGATCTTGTTTCGCAAGAAAAGATTTTAAAAATATAAAATGTAATTACTTCTTAAATGTGTATTACAAGTATCACGTTGTTGGGCCTCATTTGTAGATATCCTTTTGACGTCTTTCCATAATCTCTTTTTCTTTTTCTTTTTCTCGTTCTCTTCTCACGGGTTCTATCGCTTAAAGCGTACGACATAAAAAAACATTTTGTGGTTCACGACTCTGCACTTTTGACGTTGAAATCATTTCCAAAACACATCACCTTTAGTTGCCTTTTCTTTTCTTTTCATTTTTTCTTCTTCAAACTTTTCTAGTTCGATCCCTGTACAAGACCAGCAATAGATTATTTTTATTATCAGCGTTTCCATGTTTAATTTCGATGAATGTGGAAGTGATATGTTCCCGAAATACGTCAGCAGATAAAATGTCATTTCTGACCGTGTAACCATTGATTTCAACTGCTGACGAAGCGTTCAGCGTCATTCGGTTGTTTCACTCGTTCACTGTCGTCGTCGTTTGTTCGTGTCGTCATCAATATGGAAGCTGCTTCTGCATCGGAGAGTCAACACGTAGTTCATTCGCTTGCAAATACCGTCACTACGACCTTAAGAAGACGTGAAAACATTTAAACTCTTTAAACAAATACTGGACTGAAAATTTAAACAAGTTGAAAAATTTATTCTAAAATTCTCGGAATGAAATGAAATATTTTCTCATAATCTTCGAGTGTAGTTGGTTCTACAACCACCCATATGACGGTAGAGTCACAAAATCATCAAATATCATGTTAATGGATTCAGTGAAAAATTATCATTAACAGTTATATAGGAGCATAAAAAAGGTGGATTATTTAAAGAAATTAATTAAAGAAGGAAGAAAACAAAACAATTTACGATCAATCATATGTTCGTGCAAGTAAAATAAACTCTTTGAGGAAAAACACTGTCCAGCCATTTGTTTCCGTTTGTGCGAATACCGCGCTCTCTATTGGAAGAATCAAAAACATTTTCACTGGACAGTGCTCCGATGCAACGACCTTGTACTACTAGGAGGTCACTTCTATTTCAAGCAGCAGCTGGAGGATATTCTTAGAATCCTCCCTCTCCCTCCCCCTCAACCTTTCTTCTTCTTCTTCTTCTTCTTATAATAATAATAATCAGCAGCTACTGTGCCAGAGGAATCGCTTTTCCCCAATCGCTTCCAACTCACGACGTATCGTCTTCCTCTTCTCGACGCTACGCTTTTATAATTTAATTAATTTATAGTCAACAAACGCAAAAGTTACAAACTGCGTCGTGTGACCACGTGGTGGAGGGGAATAATGTGAACTAATTTACTCTCCGGAAGGAAGGAAGCGAGGGAGGGACGCATTCCATCAATGTCAGATGAAGGGCAATTCCTAAGGATTTTTAAACATTTCGCCTCCACTTTACTCCTCTTAAGACACAAGAATAAAAATAGTTCGGTAGATTTATTTTCAATAAAACACAAAAAAGTTATATGGGAAGTACGCACTATTATCAAATTATAGATTATTCGCAACATCTGAACGATTAATATAACTCTAAATTCAAGAATAATTATTATAATAAACCACAGCCTCGATACAAGAGCCCAGAGGAAAACCTGATAAAACCCCGGGCTGGGATGGGGCAACGGAATTAATTAATAGTTTACGAGTGACGAATAATGCGGAAAAGAATATAACATTAGTTACTTCTTTTAACATACATATTTTTTTTAGATTATATAAATTAATAGACAACACGAAATTAAATGTTGCACGATCAAGTGTTCTCGGTGTTGAGTTCTTGATAATTAATTTTGAAAGTCAATTTTTATATTTCCTTTTTAATCCACTAATTTTTTTACTGTATAACGTTGCCACAGCTGTATAAAAAGAGGAACCAATCATGGAGACCTTTAACAAATTAATTGAAAAACAAACTAAATAGTTATGTTCCGACTATCTTGAGAACTCGCATAAGTGAGACTAGATGACAATGGAGATGAATTGAGAATGGAACCCGGGATTTCGGCTTCGATCGCAGAGGCGCTGACCACTACGCCGCACACTCACATTCCTTCATTGTACACCGTTTCCACTCTGCCTCGAAATGTTAGTTGAACGTTTCAATTCCACATGACGTTTCGCTTATTATAATTGTACAAAATTTGTTCATTCGGACAAAACCCTTTTCCAACGAGAGAGATGATCATAGTTACGGGGTTTTGAAGCGTGCATCTGCAGCGTATTCACGTGGGTACTTTGGGCCGCTTTCACTTCGAGTCCCAATCTCTTGTAAGTGATTGTTAAAACATTATAAGCAGAAAAATTACGATTAATGCACCGATTTCAGTGTTGACACTTTGGATGAATTCTCTCTTCTTCTTAATCTTCTTGTGCAAAGACCTATTACAGCAATTATATTAAAGGAATTGTATGAGAACGTTTTAACATTTTCCATTTTCCATTTTCCATTCGTCGACGAAATAAAAATGAACGTCCACAAGAAAGTTTTTTTGTTTCTTTTTAATCCAACGCATATGACGTAGAACGAATGAATTAAAAAAGATTCTCGTATGATGCGGAGAGAGTAATTTTTTATGTGAGTAATTTATTCTTTCGGTAGTAAAAAGTACAGTTTATTGGTCCATAAACAATGTGAGTGACGGTTCCATTAAAATAATAATGCCTTCGAGATGCGAAGTACCTCATGTAAATTCAAAAAGGCAGAAGATACCTGCACCCTAATATTGATTTTTAAATGCCACATAATGCACGTCGATATTCCAGTCCCCCTCATCACATTCTAGAGAGATGAAAATTCGAATCTTCCCACATTCGTTTAGAAAATAACGTGTTTTAGACCGCAAATGCTGAAGAGAAGGATTACTCTAGTGCAGTAGGCAAACCATCGAATGGACGAATGAAGCTGTGTTTTGCTGTAGAGGAGGTTTTGGTGTAGAGATAAAGTAATGTTTCGAAAACATTACGACCCTCCGTCCTCCGGAATCGATAATGTGACAGCCCCTCTATAGGTAGGTCCATGGGTTTTGCCACTGCGTCACTCCAAGTTCACTTCCCGGCGGGGCAGCAACAGAAAACATTTTTTCTTTCTTTCCTTTTTCACTTCAATGTCCTTCTTCTATCCAACTGCTACTGCTCCTGGTTAATAATAATAATAATAATAATACGAATTCCAGCATTTGGACCAAGTTGTAGTTATTAAACCCAACCAACCGACCCGTCTCCTACGTAGATAAGCCTCAAAATAGCAGCAACTGACCCACGATTCCTCCCATTCCACGATTCCAAGTGCAAACAATGAAAGGAAAGAAATGATGAGATGACGTACGACGGTTTTCTCTTCAACTCACTCGAAGGAAAAAAAGAAAATTATTAGGCAATTTTAAGAAATCAAAAAAATGAAAATGGAAAGAAGTAAGGTCGTCATGACGACGCAAAACGTACTTCTTCCTCCCAACTTCCACGGGACACGAGTGGAATTTAGCCCTAAATGTTCATAGTAGTAGAGTAAGCGGCGCGCCGTCTCAACAAAATCTACGTCCCATATTGATTATTTTATTAATTGTGTCTGGCGGCTCTAAGTCCTGTCTCACTTATACGCAGATGTCGATTCGTTTGAAGGAAAAAATACACGTTTTATTTTTTCTCAATTGTACCTGCAGGAAAAATGCAGCAAAATATTAATTATTTTCTTGATTTATACCAATCCGGGACATTCAATCTCCAGATAGAAACTACAAAGGGCACAACACGTTTGAGAGCCCAGACGTAGAATGTAAGAAAACCTTTTGGCTGAACCGCATTGGGTTTTCCTCCGGGTGGCGGTGGAATGTCATTAATACTTTTGTTTTATTAATCTCGAATTTTTTACTGCACTAATACCTACGATTCATTTCGGAATAATAAATGCATAACAGTAGGTATTTATTAAATAATTTCTTTCGTAAATATTAAATTCGTCACCGCCCACTAGTCCTTGATGGGTATTGGTGGGATGTACGCGGAGAGAAACTTTGTGTACTGCCCCTCACGTGGTCATACGACGCAGTTTACAACTGCACCCCCCCCCTTTTTTTTTACAATGAAGCTTATTATTAAAGTTTATTGCAGTTAAAAAATAAAAATTTGCTTTAACACATATAGATAACCTGTCTTCCATCCATAATAATAATAATAATAATAATAAATTTATTGTCAAAACAGCAGTTACAAACTGCCATATATGACCACGTGGAGGACAATAAACTAATTTACTCACCGGAAGCAAAAGGAAGGGACGTATTCCATCAATTCCGATCAAAGGCAATTCCTAAGGCAGAGGCGGATTCAAAAATTTCAACATACTCCTAAGATAATATATGAAGAAAAATAGTGAACAATTATATTAGTATGTACGAAATACAAAGAAATTTGCATTTCATAAAAGACACAAGAGTTGCTTCACAAGTACCTCGTAGATTATTTGGAAAATATTGTTTATAAATTGAAAGATAATTAAAATCAAGACTAATTATTTTCAATAGACAGAGTCTATAAAGTTCGCATCTACCCGAAGGAAAATTGGAGGAAAACCCGAGCCACAGAGGATGACGCCACACTGGCACGAAATGTAAACTTTGCTTTCCATATTCTACACTTTTATTATAAGAAAGAAAGAAGGAAGGAAGGATTGTAAAGTACAAGAGTGTTTGTGTGTGTGTGCGTGTTTATGTAAATTCTGCTGACGCATTATGCCATTTGCGAAAAAGGCAGCTTCAGCACGGAGGAGCACGTCTCTTCTGCGTCCAATGGTCAGCTGCAAGTTGCTCCAATGACGTCACATCACGTCGTCATCTCCCCCCTCCACGGGACACAACAAAAGACAACGCAACACAAATCTACTCTTAACCCAATGTGCCAATTTCATATGTAATCAGAGAAAAAATTATTTGGAAGTCGTCGATGTGTGAGTTTGACAAATATGATTTCATTTTCTCAACAGACCCTCCACTAAGAACAGCAATGAAATGAAATATGAAAATAAAATAAAATTCTGTCGTGTAGAGGCTGATCTAGGATACAGGCTCTGACGGCCGTCTATTGAAATCTGCCTTAGGAATTGCCCTAGATCGGAATTGATGGAATACGTCCCTTGCTTGCTTCCGGAGAGTAAATTATTTATTGTCCTGCACGTGGTCATACATGGCAGTTTGTAACTGCTTTGTACACAATAAATTTATTATTACTATTAAATTAAATCAACCATTTATTCATTCTTTATTGGGACTTGAAGGAGGAGGAGGAGGAGGTGGAGAGACGGGGAAGGATTTGCGGTCAGTGAAGAAGCAAAAAAGGGCGACGACAGCTGTAGAGAAGAAGCGTAGAAAAAAGTCTTCTCTTCATCCATCGATTGGAAGTAGAGTCTTGTTGGCAACTTGAGTTTTAGGGCTTTGACGGTGCTGAGAGGAGCGGAGTCATTTGCTTGCTTTGGGAAGAAGTAACCCACCAATCAATACGAAAGCGAATCAAAGAGAACCATCCAACAAATATTCCGGTTTTTCTCTCAACGATATTTGTCTAAAGGACTCGCCGTCCGTAAGATTTGAAAAGGAGGCAAGAAAAGAAGTACTTTCTTCATATCTCTCATCATTACTTCCTCTAACGAGACAGCACTAATTAATAAATTGCCTTCCTGCCTTACGTGCTGATTGTTCAATGGAATGTTTTTGAATTCATTTTTCCATTCATCCAGAAAGTTTTTTACGAAACATGTTTTTTTTTAATTTTTAAATTATTGTGTTACCGTAATGAACTGAAGTAAAAAAATTAATTTTGTCACAAATCATCGCTTCGAATCTCCTTCGCACATTCTCTCATCTCGAACGAAAATTTTAAAAATATTTAAAATATTTGTTAACACACAAAAAGACAAAACAAGATTAATTGTTTTTATGTTCTGATTGAAAAAGGATATTTTGTTTCCTGCAAAGTTTGCAAAGTTCTTTTACAAAATATGAGAAGACAAAAGAAATCTTTCATGTTCATTTAGTTAAATGCGACATTCATTCATTCATTCATTCATTCACATCTCTTCTTCTTCTTCTTCTCCCATCTTCTTCACATGAATTACAACAACAACAACAACGAGAACAACGTTGTCCAATTCCAACCTTCTTCTCACGCATGAAAATGAGAACAAAGCGAAGCAATCGCTAATAGAAAGAAAATACTGTCCATGTCATCGATATCATTTAACGGATCTTTTTTTTTTTTTGCCCTCGGGGCTTCAGGGCTTCTTGTCAACTGAACCCACAGAGATGTTAAACAGGCAAAAACGCAATCTCCAATGATTTATATCAGCTCCAGAAATACAGAGGATGAAAATAACCTTTAACGACGTAATGCGAGCAAACCCATCAGAATAGAATACGATTCTCGTAACATGTCTCGCATTGCGGTCGAAGCACAACCGCGTCGTGTCACAAGAGACGAAATATAGCACTCGTTTTTTACACAGACGTCAACACTGAAACGCGGAACATCTCCTTCTGAGTTCTTCAATCAACTACAGCGTCTTATGCATAATAACAACATTAAGCGACTTATTTTTGCTTTTATTTAAACATACAGCAATCGTTCTCGCACCACTGAATTCAGCTTCGGAAAAGTTGATCATAAAAAACACTTTTTGAGAGAACCAAGATTTGTAATACATTTATCACCTTTAAATCTTCTCTTATCTTAATGGTGTATTCGCAGTTAAGGAATATATTCTCAAGGTCGAACTAATCAAGAATAAACAAGGTTTCGTACCACTCTACTGGAAAATATTGATAAGAGTTTTCGACGCCGCTCACGAAAAGCGAAAGCAACCTCACATGTCACATCGGTTACGGAACTCTTTCTTTCTCAAGTCGTACGGAAATAAATACAAACAAATATCTGGAATTTGACAAGTTCAACATTAATTTAATGTTTTTGTATTAATTATTGTCTTTGAGGCATTAGGGCCAATCTCTAATTCCGTAGATCCCTCACGGAGAAGCAAACGGACGTCACTTGATTCGCACATTAAACTTTTTTTAAATGTAAAACTCGAATATATTAACTTTTTAACCAATGAAAGGAAGAAAAATAAAACAATGATGTATATTTTAATCATCCCGAAAACTTGCGGGAGGAGCCCAGATTAATTTGTGAACTTCTGTAAGTTACTAACCAGATCCGTTTCATTTCCGAGGGGGGGAATTTTGTTGATAAATCTTCTTCATCCCCGTGTTCCGGTGTATCTTCTGCAAAATCACTTCGTAGGTGAAAGAAGCACAAGCCAAAAAAAGCAACTTCTTACTACACGCGCGACACGCGTTTCAAAGACATGACACTGTCTCCTATCGTAGTAATAAACAAACTTTATTGCAAAGTGCGTATGACCACGTAGGAACTAATGTGCTAACATACTCTCCGGGAACGAGCAACATGCGTATTCCATCAAGGGCTGCAGTGTCGGATTTAATATTTATAAAAGAAATTATTTAATGAAGACGTACTGTATTACATTTTTCATTCCAAAAGGAATCGTAGATACTTGTGCAGTATAAATTCGAGATTAATGTAACAAAAGTATTAATGACATTCCCGCGTGTGGAACATCCGCCACAACCCGAAGGAAAACCGGAGAAAAATCCGCGCCAGGAGATAATGTACAAAAATCATTTTAGGATGGAATAATAATAATATCATATCAATCGATTGCTACGTATTTGCGGGTGAATAAGGAGATGTTGGTTGGAATTGTCTCTCATCTTCCATCCGCTTGTGATGTGAGCGATATATAAATATTCCTCCTCATCTGCATCTCACGATCCCCGTCGGCCTCAAAGTAGACGGGTTGAGTGGTTCGGTCGGTCGTCGCTCGCAGCGCCCCCGTCGGAAGCCGATCGTCAACTGGCGATGATGCTTTTGACACGGAGATACGAGAAAGCGCGGTGGAGAAGACAGGGGACCAGCGTTCACCTCCTCAAAGATTATCTTTCCTCAACCTTCTTGAACATTCCCTTTCCAAACCCAATCAAATTTCACTTTTCTAGTGATTTAATAGGTTTTCCCAATTCCTACGTTTAGGTTCCAATTTCAGTAAAAACTCAGCCTGACTCAATTGGACTAAGTAATGGATATTACTCATAATATTTCATTCGCAATTTTTTCAATTTCATTACACTACAAGAAGAGTTCATTGTATAATTACATATCGGAATTATTCACTTTCGTTCAAATTTCAATCTAGTCTAGTCGAATAAAAACGTCGACAGTGACCTTTGTCCAAACAACCCTTTAGGGCTCTCTGTAGAATTACAAACATTGTGAGTAATTATTCCATTGATTATTCGCGTACTAATGTAAGTCGATCCTATACATTAATTTATAGCTCTGCTCTCATGATGATGATGATGATTCTGATCGGCGTGGAAAAGTTGGCAATTTACAGTGAATGTTAATGAAGTGAAGTTTGGTGAAATGATTGTCTATAATTTATAACCGCGTAACCCAATTATATAACAATCAGCAAATAGATAATTTTTAACGCATTCTATTTGTCACCCCACTTGGTTTAGCAAATAAGATGGAATTGTCAAAACAGTTCTCGTGTATGAAGAAATCGTGCTGACATTATATCTGAGGAATTTTTTGTGTACTGAAATGTCATACGGAAGAATATTTGCATTTTCGATTGAATCTACTGAAGATAATTCACAAGGGAACCTGAAGAACATTCTAGTTTCAATTTTCAACGGCATGGACAGATTAAATATTGAAATCTGATGGAGTAGTAAAATCAGTTAGTAAAATTATGAGAGGTTGAATTCAATCACTTTTCCATGCATTTCAAAGAGTAACAAAGCATTTCCGAAGGCGTCGTGATTTCACATTCAAATTCTCAAATGGGTTTCCATTACCTGTCAGCGCGCAGCCAGTGATTGAGAATCCGTTCGCCCACCGACTGCTCTTCGCCTTGATTGAAGATCATTCAACAGAAGCCCGTTATGAAGTGTTTGCGTCAATAGTTGCTGGATATTAACAAGAAGGCAACAATTAATTAGCGCTTCGAGGAAATTTATAGTTCAGAGTCAGAGAAACATTTTTTATTACAATATTAACAGTAGTGTTTTACATTGGAAGTGAGCAAAATCCCCACCGGTGCCTCAGGCGGTAGTGTTGTCATCCTCATCACCTATCGAGTCATCTCGGGTTCGATTCCCGGTGGGACCACAAAAAAACTGTACCTTTTCACTTTGATGTCCTTCAGTTCATATATAACTGTGGGTTAGCTACTGAAAGGCAAAACCTCATCCCTCCGTCTATCCACCTCCTGCAAGTAACAATAACTCTAACTGTTACTAACTGCTACTCCTCCTACTAACCTCTCCACGTGAACCGAGTTGTTACTTAAACCCACCTTCTAACAATAGCGTCTACCTCTTATCGCTCCATGAAGATAAGCTTCAACAGCACTAAGCTACAGTTCCTGTAAATACAACAGATATAAAGAGAGCAAAGCAATGAACCAAAACGACGATGTTACGTGAGTCAATTGCCACTTCCCTCCCGTCCTCAGCCTCATCACGAACCCTCTTCAACGCTTTACACATTTATTTTCAATTCCATTCGCTTTCCGACCCGCGGCGTAGTGCGTAGCGCGCTCGCCTTCTACCAAATCCTGTCGTCCGATACGAAAGGAGAATTGGCGGAGGTGTGCGACGCCTCCTCGGAGAGGTGCGATAGGAAGGGCATCCGTCGCCCCGGGAATTCCCCCGCTACATTAAACAGATTGACACCATTCCATCCTCCATCTGCGACCCCACCACTAGACTCGGGAAAAGGAGTAAAAGGAAATAAGATACTTCAGAATTGTGGTTGTAGAGACACTGGTACACATTTTTAATTCGGGGAGACATCCCCAAGCACACGGGGGAAACAAAAGGGATGAATCATGAAAAGCTCTCAAATGTTCCACTAGTTCCTTGTATTAGAAAATTCAAACGCTACCTTAGCTGCACTCGCGATATGCGAGTTGCCTCAGGTTCTAAGATCCAAATAAAGTGATTTCTTAAAGATAGATAGCAATCCGAACAGTTATGGGATCAGACACTTATTATGGATTACCGAGAGAACCATTAAAACTATGCTAAAAAGCGTACTGCGTGAGGGCAAACTCAGCTAAACACATTATAAATGAGTAAGAAAAAAGATTAGGTGTCTTTTCACTCACAAGTTTTATTTACAATATTTGATCGTGAAGAAACTCACTGAGAATTAACAAAATACTCTTTTTGTGATAATCGCAAATAAACGTGATGTCTGAATGCAAAAGTACACGAACTGATAGAAAGTAAAATAATAAGGAAAGATGAGTCATGGTCAACTTGTCGGATTACCAAACGTATTGGTCCAACACACGCCGGACAATAGAGATGATACTGTATTAAGAGATAAGAGATCGTTGCCTTATTTTGAAGCACAGATGGAAGGAATTAAAGACTTCTCGTATTCGGCTGCGGGCAAAAGGACACCAGACGCCTCTTGCTACAACTTTAATTACAGAAGAGAAATTCTTGGAAACGAGAGAAGTGTCCATGTTTAAACTCTTCTTGTAAATGAGAAATGATTGTATTTGCGTTTCGTGCTGACTGCGAGCAAAAGAGATTTCGAAGAAGAGAAATATTTCTACTCAAAAGAACTTGGTTTCCTCCGAATATTCTCTATTCATAGATTTAAATCCGTGTCTTTAGTTTTCTTCCATTAGAGAGGAAATTTCGCAAACTAAAGAGTTGAAAACTAGTGAATATGGGAAAACGACCATTGAAGTAGTGTACACAACCGTGCCAAAGTTGAGTACACATAAAACTAAATTAATATGAGCCATAAGACAACACAATCGTGCAAGAAAATAGTTTTTGAAATTGTTATAAGTTGTTTAAAAAGTACTCCAGCAATGGCGTGATAAAGCACAAGACGAATTTAACTTTTGTTAAAATCAATAAATTCTTTTACAGTGTAGAAGCACTGGTGCAGGAGGTAGTTTTTAACCGCGGATTTGAAGATATTCAATTTCATAATATCTTTTATAT
>NNCF01131213.1:95043-108450 GCA_002313205.1 Laupala kohalensis | reverse complement strand
CCCATACAAGTAGGGAAAAATGCAGTTTCGCACCATAGAAAAGAGCCGTAGTGACTCTTCCCCGTGTGTGGGACTCGCCGAATATCTCGACCACACTCACTAAAAATCCCTCGTGAATTCAACAAATATCTAAATACAAAGATGAAAGAAAAGAAAACAGAATACCAATACATTATATCACCAAAAAAGGAAAACAATTTCTAAATATTATATAGATTATTATACAATCTATATAATATTATTATATAATATTATAAATATAAACAAGTACATATCAATGTTACAAAGAAGAGTAGATGAACTTGCGATGCGAGTACAAAGAAAAAGTACAATCATATTACTTCTACATAAACCCAAATACAATTTTAAGAACATTAGAATCTGATTAGAACCAAAATAACGGTCAGAAACAATTTAACAGAATAATTTTAAAGTGTTATGATGTAATTTTATGGGGAGTTTTTTAGTGTTGTGAATTTTGAGTTTTATGTTCAAGATTGAAACAACTCAATTTTTGATTTATATAAAGACTTTGAAATACGTCGAGTTGTACATTAAAATTCAACGTTGCTTCACTCATCCAATCCATTATCACACTAAAACTTATGCATTGAAAACAACAAATTAATCAGTTAACAAAATTAATGAAACATTGAATTAATGAATAGTGTACTAAGTAATATAAGATCGAGTGCAAAAGTCACAAGAAAAAAATTATCTTTAAAATTGACACCATAATAATTGAATGGTCGACTTTCTGAGTTAACAAATGTATATTGAAATTTATAATTTCGAGAGGAGTTCATTCTGACGAAACTGATAAAATCATTTTTAAAATAATAACATTTATAGACGACGTAGTTCTAATGAATATATATATAACTGAAATGATGTCAGGTCAGGTATCGTGTTTTCTCTTTCAATCAATAAGAAACAGAAGCGTTGTCCAGTTCAAGTAGAACTTTAAGGAGACGTGTAGCCTTTTTTAGCCACATAACCTTAGTTAAAGAACATTTTACAACAAATATCTCGGTGTTATATAAATCTCTGCTGAAAGAATTAATATTCTCGATGTGAGAGAAAATAGAAAAATGTGTTGGGAATTTCCCCGTCGTACACAACATGAAAAGATATTCTTCTACGACACCAAATATTTATTATTTAATAAAAAAGGACATCTTATTAAAATAAAATAAATTATTATTATTAAAATTAAAATATTATCTTATTAAAATATGAAAATAAATTTGTTGAAATATTGTGTAACAAATAAATATGAGGAATTTGTTGTATTTGTCGTGCAACATTCTTCTTCCAAACCACGCCTTATTTCATTTTCCCATATGGAAAACCATCAACGGAAGCGATCAACGGCAGGCGGATTTTTTAAAAGAAGAAATTTAGAATTAATTTAATGCAAAGAAGTTGGTCATTCCATGAGGAACAATCTCCCTTTTGCTCCCTTTTGGAGCTGGAAAATAATTAAAGGGAAAGTTGAATAGTTCTCAAAGCGGAAGTCCATCAATCACTTCGTCCTCGTCACTTCCGGTTCTGTGTCTTGCTTCCTCAACTGAAACAGACGACATATTTCTCATTGATATAANTATTTCATTTTCAATTCTCAAATCTGTAGACGAAGTTCAAGACAAAGGGAGTTGGATTTGACGAGACTTTGTAAAAAAAAGTAAATAAACAAAGGAGTTGCGCGTAATATATTTTCTTTTTAGTTGGATTGAGACAATTGATGGAGAACCCTGTTCCCAGAGTCAACACCACTTGCTCTTATCCTTCTTTCTTTCTTTCCACTGCATTTCGTCCCGTATAATACGGCAAAGAATATTTTTTTGTGTATAGAAGCAGAGCAGCGCAAATTGTTATTTTATACGGAGGTACCTTTCAAAAGAACCACATTCACAAAGTGCAATAGTACAAACAAAAAAAAACAACTTTCCTTCCGTTGTCAAAAGTGTATTTTATTTCCCCCGTTAATAAAACGGGCGATTCCTCCAAAGACGAAACTATCTGTGAAGAGGGGGAAGTAGGAAGAGGGGTTGACAAAAGTATTTTCCTCCCCCTTCCCCCCCCCCACCCAAGGTCACTTGCTGGATACGTGACCCTGGTGGGGGATGATATACTAAGTCACTCGCCGTATAGAAACAAGCGAGTCCGATCCCATCAAGAGTCGAAGGGCAGAAGGGCAGAAGGGCGGAAGTGACGGATAAAAAATACTATTATAATAAAAAGAAAATTATTTCATAAAAGAAACCCGCTATTGTCCATTTGTTATTCCTATTCGATAAAAATATTAAAATGGTGGAGGTGGGAAGTAAAGTGTGGTATTGATTCATAAAAATACATTATACTGCAAGAACGAGCTCAGTGGTATCACTTAACTAACCCAAATATACAAAATTTGGAACTATCGAGATCCGAGCCCCGACTATTACACATTCAAAATGGAAGCCAAGAAGAGATGCAAGTGAACCGCTAAAGCGATCTGTTTTGGAAAGCGTGAGGGGTTTCACCAAAAGCGCCGTCGACAGACACATTGTGGTTCCACCGTTATGCAGACACGGACGAAGGGTCTTGAGTTTTACGACTTCACCCCTTCAAGGGCCCTGTGCTTTGCCCTAAAGGGGCTGTTTTCCGCACCCTCCCTCATTTCGCGGTGGAGGAGGGGGGTCCTAACCTCCAGAATGTTCACAAGTGCAGCAGCACCCCTTTCTCCGTCTCAGTCCAATTCAAAAGGAAAAAAACAAAACAAAAAACAAAAACACATTTCCTTCCAGACTTCGTACATCGAAAAATAAATCAAATTAATTAAATGTCAAACAGGTGACAAAGAGGACACGACGTATAGTTTTTATTTCTCCTCAAGAACGTTATTCGACGTTTCNCCCCTTCTCAAGACTACAAAATGTAACGACATATAATAAAAACGACATAATAAAAAGCGGGCACATCTACTCACAATTGAGACCAAGAGATTAAAATCGGATTTGCCGGAACACACATAACCTCAATGTGTGTGTCCTAAGTCAAAATACAGTTCCAAACATTCAATAAGGCACTGGAGGAGTCATGATGGACATCTCGGAAACTGTGTAGTACCAGGACTGACAATCTCCCCAATCAGTGAGTGAACTACGGAATGATTTTTATTGCCCTAACGTAAACACTTGCTTAACTCGGCAGTATCTATTTGTTCATTCATTGGATTGTTTTTTTTTTGTTTTTTTTGTTTTTTTCAATGAATAACATTTCAGATATTGAGGTTGCTTTCCTTATTTGGTGGCGATTGTCCAACACACGGTTGGTGATGGTGATGAACGTATTAGGGTGTTGTCTTTATACTTGTTTCTCGATAATGATTCAATCCCACTTCTCCACCACATAAGAGCGAGGATCGCAAGACTTACTGTAAATCCCATCGCACTCAACTCAACTCAAGTGTTTCGCGTGTAAACAGAAGACTTCGCTTCTTAGCAGAAACGGGACAAACACAAAACGTAATGGGAGAAAAGGAAATATGAGCAGAGGCNGACAAACACAAAACGTAATGGGAGAAAAGGAATTATGAGCAGACGAAGAAATAAGTAAAAGTAAATAAGAAAAAGAAGTAAAAGGCGCAAAAGAAGTGTAGGTCTTGATAAAGAACGGAAGAAAGAGAAAGAAGGATGGATAGCATGAGATTCTGATGAAGATGAATATTAATTCTCTTCCATGCAATCATGATGCGGAGAGGATTGAGAAGGGGAAGCGGGGATTTCCCTCTACGCAGCGCAGCGGAGGGTCTTGAGGTTTACGACGTGGCAACCAAGGGTCTGCAGCGAAGGGCGAAGGGCGAATTGCAGAAGCGCAGACGGAGCTCACAGTTTCATTCGCCCGTTATATTCTACTTATGATGCTGATACTACGACATCCGCAGCAGATTCAGAAAAGACGAAACGCGAGTCGTATACTCAAACGATAGATCCAACATCCCTCATTGGCACAGAAGTTGCACAACGGCTCCTTCGGTGGCCGAGGGTTTAGCGTACTCGCTCACCACCAAAAGTCACAAGAAGAAGAAGAAGAAAAAATTGTAGCTGCTTCACTTCAATGTCCTTCAGTTCATATATAGCTCTGACTACTCACAAGCGATCTCTCCTCTACTGCAACAAGTATCAATAACTCAAACTATTCACAAGACCAACGCATCTACTAACAATAGCCCCTAAGCCCCTAAGCCCCTGCCACCGCCCTCCTCCTCCTCCTCGTATTCCCTACCCGCCGGTCCAATAGCACTAAGCTACATTTCCTCCCATTCACACTAAATACTACAATTTACATAAAAAAGTACTGTTCGGAAGAACAGGGTCAAGAAAAATGTTGAGACGAAAGATATATTAACTTTTATACAAATTAACAATTCACGTAACGGTTTCTAATCCTTTTCGGTAAACGTCTCTCAAATCCAACAAAAGCTGAACAAGTTCACATTTCATTCTAAAGAGCAGCAAATGATGTAACAATTTCGTACATAAACGTTCCTACCTGAAATAATAATAGTAATATTCGTGTAAAAATGGAGATGCAATATTCAAGATGGCTGTCCGGGCGATCAAAAAACAATACCAACTTCAAGAATATAAAGATGTGACAGTCATTTCAGGATCAGCTCTGCGTTTCTCTGTAAAATAGATGTAAGAGCTCTGCGTACGCTGAGCCATGTGAGGAGCTTGGCTTCAAATTCAAGTAAACGTTTCTTAGAAATTGAAAGACGAGACTGAAAGAAAGCGAGGCGCAGAGGAATGGCAACGGGAATCTGTACGAATCCAAAAAGAGAACATTTTTTACATGCTTTCCCTACCCAAAGTCTGCGTACGCCAGGGTGGTGTATGGGGATCTTAGAATACATTTACAGAGCTACAAAACACTAATGGTACAGTCATTTAAACAGGGGATGTGTTTAGTCAGCCGTTGCACTGCGGGTGTTCGTATCTGTTAGGAGTCTCGGAGTCGTAAACCAGCCCTCACGGAAGGCAGGGACCCATCTGCGGCTGCGAAGGGGTGGTTTATCCCCCAACACGGCAAACGACGAACTGCAAGAATAGAAGGCATGAAACGGCATCATCCCATTAATCTTTCACTTGGAATAATAGAACTCTCTGCTGCGTCGAAATAAGTCCATTACGAAACTGAAAAAGATCATTAAAAATTCATTATTCCTTTCGTCCAATTTGTGAGTTACTTTTATGTTGTATTTTCAATTTTTCATTACATTTAAAACTTTTTAATTTACGGAAGACAGAATTGTCGCTTTATTCTTAAAATTTCGTTACGCAGATGAAGTGAAAGACAAGATAAAATAATTTTATATTATGCAGCAATGTTTCCGAAAACCAGAAAATTATCTCTTTTGATGTCAGTGGAAACTATTAATTCGTTTGAGAAAGCATCGAGAAACATTCCTTTGCCTGATGAAATAAATAATTTAGAAAGAGACCCCATAATATGATTGGGGGGCAAAATCATCGTAACTGTTAGACCATCTCTCTGTCGCGAGTGATTCGCCGTTTCACCGTCGTCGCGTGTTTCGCTTGTCTCTCGAGAGCTTCGCGAGGCAGGAAACGCCTGGAGCGCCCTCTTCCGTGGCGGAGCAGAACTAGACGCGAACGACCTTCCCAAGGCCGACCGCAATGAAACCGTCGATTGGACAAAAGGGGAAAAAATAAAACGAATCCAGTGGTCACATGCTCACCAAAAAGTTTCATATTAACCACTTCGTTAGAAGAGGATTAAGATATTCGAAAGGAATTAAACGGTTGCTCGTGTCAGTCACATCGCACAATCGCCGATTCACCTTTACGTTCGAGACAGAACTCAAAGATGTCCTTCGTCCTTCCATTAACCGTTGCAATTACGAGTTTGTTATTTTACGAAAAAATTAACTCAGACCAGAAAGAGCATCTTTACAGCATTACGCGAAGATTTTCTATCTAAATATTTCTTTTCTCAATACACAATATACAAAGTAGACGTACACACTCAAAATTAGTGTGTTCTGATACAGATGTAAAAAGGCTTCTTGTAGCTCTCTGTAGGAAAAGTAGAAGAGAATGTCGTTTGTCGAATTGAGTCGTTCGCTTTTGCAAGTTGTTGAGGAGGAGGAAGGAGGAGGAGGAAGAGACGTCGCTTTAAACTACACGAAGAAGAAGAAGAAGAAGAGAACAAAAGAAAGAAAGAAAGAAGGAACCATTCGGACGTTGATGAACAAAGGAATAATGTAATGGACGACTGACGGAAACACAGGCATTTGTCAAATTCTTTTACGCCAAAAACACACTAAAGGATGTTTAGTATGCACTCGATCCTTCTCGTAACTTCTCTCCAGTTTTCTACTCGAAATGTACAATTCACGTATCGTGCTTTTATCGAAAAGGCGACATTAGTTTCTCACACAAAAATTATAATTCCGTGAAATGCTTTTGAAGTCCGTAAAAACGACGTCCAGGTTTACGAAGAGACGAAGAAGGAAAAAAAAACCATTTTATCCACAGACGTGCATCTATTTTTATTCCCGTTATGAATCTATGAACCTTAATATTCGCAGACAACGAGACGTCAAAGTGATAAAAAGCAACAGAGTAAATTTCCACGCTTTGCAAATGTCGCCCACTGAGAGGAGAGGAGTAAATGCTGCATCAATTGAATCCACTTGACAAATTCCCCGTTTCGCATACATTCAGAGACTCTACCTCCCTCCCTCTTCCCTTCACGAGTGGATGGAGAGACACGAACTTGAAACTCCCTCTCTTCGGGGTTCGAACCGCTGTCTCTGAAGCTACGAGACATGTTCCAGAAGCACAAACATTCCAGAGCGGAAGATGTTCCCTACTAGAAGCTTCTATTTCGCGCAAGACGACAGTCAACCTTTGCATATCGCAGCAGACAGGTGCTGCATGTCCTCTCCGCATCCTCACTCTGCTGTTTCTTTTTTTCTTTTTGCTTCATTGGTGAAGTATTAGAACAAGTAAGTAATTTTGTTTTTTAAAGCAGTTACATGATGCGTGTGACCACGGGGAGGACAATAATCTAATTTTCTGTCCGGAAGGAAGCAACCCAGGGACGTATTCCATCAATGTGAGAAAGTAGTTCGATTCGTGTGATAACATTAATAGAATACCGACAAATGTGTATTGAATGAAAAAGATAGTTCATAAATACGGTTTTTTAAATTTTTTATTATTTTATTAAAGCACTATTATCAAGCATTAGGTTATTCTAAAAATTAAACTTAATTTTTTTATAATACCAAGATTTATTGTTTCATTAAACGCCCTAGACAAGAGCCTAGAGAAACTGTATAAAAAATCCGCGTCTACCCGAAGGTAAATCGGAGAAGAAAACGCTGGACACAACCAAAGATTGAGTACATTGAGTACAAAACTAAATTTATACGAATAATAAGATACAACACAAGCATTCAAGGAAATAGTTTTGAAATTGTTATTTTGAAAGTATGGTGTGATAGAGGACAAGACGAATTTAATTTTTGTTAAAATCAATAAATTATTTTACATACTAAAAGAACCGGTGCAATAGTTAGCTTTTCACCGCGAATATATTATTTATCATTGTTCAGGATTTAAAAAAACCATAACAGCTTCGTTCTATGTGGAATTGCATCTGCCAGCGCTTAGGAGGAGTTTATTTCGTGAAAGCGAGTTCACAACAGAGGGCGTTTCTCGGAAGCTCCTTTTTCGAATACCTAATAAATCTCCCAGAGAAAAGGATGAAGTTTCGTTTGTGACGAGCGCATTGACTTTGGACTCTATGTCTCTTCCTCAGAAGGGAAGAGAAACCTGCAGTTTGAGAGAGAAAACCCCCGTTTCAAGCACTCCGCTGTCCCGTCCTCGTCATCGTCAACGAGGACGGATGGACGTCACTCCACCTTTCTTCTTCTTCTTCTTCAGTTATAAACGATGTATGTAAAAATACACAATTTCCTTCTCGCCTGCAAAACACATTTCACATGAATGTTCGTTCATAGCGTTTATTATCCACTTACGCTGCTCCCATTGATAATTAGTAAGCGCTAACGAAATAGAAATATTAAATCTTTAATGTTCTTTGAATCAAACAAACACGAAGGTTTCATCGCACTCAAAATAAAATAATTTTCAAACGAACCTGGACATGAATATGTTCACTCAAACTCCAACAGTGACTCTCCATATAATATCGGTCAAATATATATTTATTTCAAAATATCTGACATATATAATTCAAGACGTTCGCTTATTGTAAAGCTTTGAATTTAGGAATTAGTAATTTCTTGGAGTGAGCCCTGCGATTAGGGTAAGATAATACTCCCGATATCGGTATTCCATAAGCTAATTTTTTTGGCAGTGAAACTCTGCTCGAAAAGCAAAATCAAAATGAGAAAGTGGGGGACGCTGAGGTCTGTTTTGTGTCTGTCAGCGAGTCGAAATGTTACGTGAATTCCGTATGACACAAAGGAATCTTTACCATTCGCAAAGATTCCGCACAGTCAGCTACGAAACGATACCTAATGGCTATCGATACTCACTCGTATTCTGTGTAACTATTAAACTGAACATCACGAATACAAAAAATACAAATCGCTACAAAAGATGACGTACACTTTTTTAAACTCGGAAAAGATGCGTTCAAAAAAAACAACAAAAAAACTTCAATGTTATCGAGTAAAATAAAATGGATCATTTGAATTTCCACTCGTTTCGTCAACTAACATAAATAAATACCACCTACGTATTGAGATATGAAAGTTCTTCCGATCGGAGACTATAATCATCCACTACGAGAATATTTTAGACAGATATCTAGTTGGTACTCGGTTCCAAAGTATCGAGAGAAAAGTTCTTGCATTGACTCGAATCGTTTCATCCCTGTCGGCAAAATAAGAGAGTATGAGGCAACTGGCAACAGTTTTTGAATGTCCTCAATTTGGAAAATAAAGAAATAAACTATTATCTCTAACCCTAGACCTCTCATCTCTACGATTTATATTGAGTCACGTGTAAATACATTGAGTCATCATAAGACGAACGTGTTCTTATCGATAAAACCCCTGGTAGAACGGTTTTTACAGAAATTAAGATGGTTCCGATGGAATAGACACAAAAAACTATGACGCGTGTCACAAAATAGAAGAGAGCAATTAAAAAGTTATTCCCCACAAACTAACGAAACGCAGTGAAATTGCAATCTGGGAACCAATAGTCAGAGTTATAATAAAGACAATTTTTCAAATAGTGTTTCAATTTCAACGGTATAAATGATGAGTCGTTTTCGATATAGCGTAAATAATTAATTACCGTTATAATTTCTATTCTCAATATAAACAGAGTACACAGCATAATTGAGATTTTCATGAAAGGCTGTGTGCTGGAGAAGCGCGGAAGCATATTTTCTCAAAATTGAAAAATGTAGGGCAGCTAAGAAATGGGCAAAAATAAATAAATAAAGGAGGTAAAACAACAGACGTCGCCGCCCTCTGGAAGAAGTCCCTGACACTCGCTCCCATGGTGATTCATGGCGATTCATGGTTTTGGTTTTTCGTTGTAGTATTTGTAAATAGGAAATGTAGCTAAGTGCTATCGAAGCTTATCTACATGGAACAATACATAGGAGGTGGGCGGTTACCTGGGTTTACCAACAGCTTGGGTCACGCGGAGGGGGGGCTTAGTAGGAGTTAGTTAGTAATAGTTAACAATTATTGATACTAGAAGTAGTAGGAAGTGTATAGCTTTCCAATCGTCACATTGAAGTGGAAAGAAAAGCAGCTCCAATTTTCTTTCTGATTCCTCCGTGAACTGATACCGAGAATTCTGCGCTTCCGCCCTCTGAGCTACGAGAGAGAGAGATAGGTATTTGGGTCTCATCCAATGATACTGCAAGAACATTTTCATTAATTTATTTATTTAATTCGTGTCTTATTAAATTTTCTATTTAAATTTTCCATTCCTTACACATTCTTTGTAATTCGAAAGTACAAATACGATTATTTTGAGAGCAATAAGAATTTCGAACGATGTTGATATGAGGAGAATGTGTGTAGTGGTCGTCGCTAGGGGCGCTGCGAGGCATAAGAGCGCGATTCACGAATCCAATCAGCGGCCAACTTGATTCTCCAGGATTAGCAAGATTCGTGCCGCAGAAAAAAATTGTCTCTTCTTGGCCGATGTGTTTCTTGGCGCTTTCTTCATTTCTTCCTGCTTCATCTTCATATCATGAGAGAGTATGAGACCACGTTTGACGTGAAATAGTGCGCTTCCCTTATTTAAGTAATCAAGCATGAACAAAACGAATAATAGTAAATTAGCCAAAAAAAAAAAAAGTTTCAAAATGTGAACGACAAAGTGGAGGACAATAAACTAATTTACTCTCCGGAAGCAAGCAAGAGACCATCCCATCAATTCCGATCAAGGGCAATTCCTAAGGCAGAGGCCAAGGATTTTGAAACATTTCAGCTTCACTTTTTACTCCTAAGGTAGAAGAATCAAAATAGTGAGTTGCGTGTGATAATATTAACAAAATATCATCAAATTTGAATTGCATAAAACGCAAAAGGTATTTGACAAATACGCAAAATATTATCGAACCATAGATTGTTTGGAACCAATATTCTTTACATAGCGTAACTAATAAAATAACTCTTAAACTCGAAATTAATTATTACAATTGACCATGGCCCCGATGCAAAGGCCTAGAGAGCCTGCATGTAATATAATTCGATTTGGGTCACAATGTCAGCTTTAATGTTCCCGCTTTAGTATTCTCCTCCGGAAGCTAAAACAAAGGAAAAGCGATAAGCAGTCTCTTGTCACTTGCATCGATCACAGAGAGCTCTAGTGGCGAGAAGATAAACCCCCACGACATGCTCAAGGAGGAAGATGGGCAATCTATCTATCCGTCCACATACGACGTGCAAGGAGACGATGACACTAAAAGATAATGAGTGACATAACTGACGCTTCAAACAGTCGTCTACTTTTCCTTTCCAATATCTATACGCACACAATGCAACCAATACTCTCCTCCTTCCAACTCGGATGTCGCAGGAAAATGAAATCCCGGTTAGAGTACACGCCCAACCTTAAACAATAAGTATAACGGTACGTTTTTCTTATTGTCTCTTATCTCTATAGCAGATAAAAGTAACTTTTTATTTCAACTTGATAGGAGGGTGATTCTTAAAGAACATCAATTTTTGAAAGAAAAAAATGAAAAAAAAATTGAGCCTGTACTTTGCCATTTTCTTTCATGTCTAAAAAAACCTTCTGAATCATTTTGATGAACTTTTCAATTTCAATTGAAATTATGGATCTTGGTAGAGAACTTTAAAATATCCTTTGACTTTAATCAGAAATGTTTATTGAAGTCTATTTTTAAAGACTTTTTAACATTTTTTTAAAAAACCACCCCACTAAACATGTGCAGTATGAGAAGGGGGCTGAATCTGAGACTGATGTGGGAGGTGTTCGAGTATTTTATGAGCCGTGAAAATCAGCAAAAGTATTGAATAAGTGCTGAAGAAGTTCTTTCTGAGCGGCAGCTGCCGATGACGTAGAACGAAGGGAGCTTAAGATGCTTGGTGAGGGGGAAGGAAGGCAGGGCTTCCGATCAATAGCCCTTCAACAGCCCTTCACGCGCAACTCACACAACGACGATACGGTAGTACCTTTTGGGGTCAATCCGCTCACAATCGCATTCAAACTTTTAGAATTCAAAAGAGAATAATTCGCATTATATGTAAATCTCACCCCGGAAATTCATGTATACCTTTATTTTACAGAATTAAATATTCTCCCTCTCCATGCATATGCATTTATGAAGAGAGAACTATATAAAATCCAACCCCTGCTTAAGAAGAAATAGTCCAGTTCACGAACAGAACACTCGTAATAAGGCTAATATGCATCGTCCTCCCGTGTCAACAACTGTTTACCAAAGAGGACCTTATCATTCAGGAATAATTATGTTCTACAATTCCATCCCCCAAAATCTAAAATAAATAAATAAATCGAATCTCTTTAAATCCTCCGCGGTTAAAAGCTTTTTAATGTGCTATTGTTTCTATAATGTGAAAGATTTTACAGATTTCAATGAGAGAGATTCAGTTTGTTTTGGGACGCGATGTAAATACACAGTGCTCCTTATCTATCGTATTGTTCCAGTCGGTGCTCTAGAGCTCCAGACACCTTCCTTTCAATCCTCCTTATTTATTTATTTCTAATTGTACGCAACCTTTTGGCACTTTGGTTGTGTACCTAAACATTGTAGCCTTAATGGCCCGGTCTTCCTTCGGGTAGTGGCGGGAAAGGCATTGAATACTTTTTTATTCTCAATCTCGAATTTCATTTTGGAATAAGAAATGTAATANTAAATAAATTTCTTTTATAAATATGAAATCCTTAGCCACTGCCCACCAGGGGCCCTCGATCTGACATTGATGGAATACGTCCCTCGCTTTGCTTCCTTCCGGAGAGTAACTCAGTTCATTTCACGCGCTCTCATACGACGCAGGTTGCAACTAATTTTACTTGACCATAAAGTTAGTTTATTTTATTTATTTATTTAATGTTTCTTCCGATATTTCTCTTTCGTAACTTGTGCGTATCATGTAGTCGATGAAACCTATGACGTCATGAGTCACGTGACTAAGAGGGAGGGGGTGAGGCGGACGAGCCTTTTTTTTAAATACCTAGACCATCTTCTGATTCTTTTTTTATTATTATAATAATAAATTAATTGTAAAAAAATCAGTTACAAACTGCGTATGACCATGTGGAGGGCAATAAACTAATTTACTCTCCGGAAGGAAGCAGAGGCTAAACATTTAATATTTCAGCTTCACTTTACTTCTCTTAAGACATAAGAATAAAAAATAGTTAGCTACGCGTCAACACATCATTAACATAATACTCTATAGTTAAAGTTGAACTATAGTTGAACACGAAGAGCAATTAGTTCACAAATACTTTTGTATTATTATTATTATCATGATCAAACTATAAGTAATTATAAGTAACATATATTGTTTACGAATAGTAGCTATTAAAGTAACTCTAAATTCCAGTAGATCAATTATTATCATTACGATTACAATTAACAGACGCCTACAGTACATAAGATCCGGAGGAATATCCGGATAACATTCGGGGCCAGGATGAGACTATGTAATTAATTAATATGTACACACATCCGTGTACCGAGGTTCAGTAGACACCAAAACTAAACTTACGTGAATAATAAGAAACAATAATATTTTGCAGGAAAATAGTTTTGAACTTTTTTTTATTTATTTCGAAAGTACTAGAGCAAAATGGCAAATGCAAATACAGAGACATGACGAGAACGAGACCCCCCCCCCCCCCC
>NNCF01131213.1:76106-94977 GCA_002313205.1 Laupala kohalensis | reverse complement strand
TTTTGCGTTAAAATAACTCTACTTGAACTATACGTGAAAAATTTCATTTTGACTTCGTTGAGTCTCTTTTGCAAAAAAAATAAAAAATAAAAAAAAATAATCAAAAACAACAACTTCAAAAGGAGCCGAAGTCACTCAGTCGATAGATGTATTTTTTTCCCCACAGGGACGACAATCCTATAATATAAGAATATGTTACCCAAAGATTACAATTCTGTTTTTATCTCCGAAATAAGTCACGGGAAATAGGATGTGGGGTATCGAAAAAAGTTTTATTAATATTGTACACGCAGAGGAGGGAATATGAAGTTTATTAAAATATCATATAACGCAATATTTTAAACAATTCCCTCATATTAACATGTTTTTTCCCTTTGTTTTCGTATTTCTGTTTTTTACTGATGTTTGGAAATTTTCCACACCGACTACCACAAAATGTCGCTCTGCAGATGAAATCCCAATTCATTCACATGGTTCCCTCCATTTGAATCATATAACGATATAAATAACCCGTAATTATTTTTTTCTTTTTTTCCTTTAAGACTCACCAGACGCAGACGTCACGTGACGCTATCAACTCACCTAAAACAGAAAGAAACATATGGAATCAATTGTAAGACGACGCATAATGAAGAGAAGGAACTTAAGAAGGAAGAGCAAAAGAGCAATTTTGCTTCAAGAAAATGAAAAATAAAATAAAAAAGTACGTTATTCTCAACACATACGTCAGATGCAAATCACATTTTCCTACTTCCAAACACTTCAATACAACTAAAACATCTCTCATTATAATCCTCGAGTGAGTTTCCTACATTTGAGGAAACATTCACATATTCACTTTCTTTCTCCCTTGAAGTTGGATCGCACGGCAAGGGCTCTAATGACCCTAAATCCCCACAAATAATAATAATAATGGATCGCACGGTCAATTAATTATTCGTTGTTCACAAAAAACTCTGTTCTTTTTACAATTTCAATGTTTTACGTTTAAAAAGTCTTCACTTAAAGCATTTCTTTTCCTTTTTTCCACACGACGGAATTTCATTTATTCGACATACGATTTGCAACAGCGTTTGTGATGTTTGGTACGAAAGGGTCGTCACGTTTCGTTCAAGACTTTGGCAATAGAGACGACAAGAAATGTTGTTATTAAAAAATAAAATAAAAAACCTTTGGAAACGTAACGCAACGCTACTGTCTGTCGCTCTCTCTCTCTTTCTTTCTCTCTCTCCAAATGTGATTTTCAAGTGACATCAGAGAAAGTTTGAGTCTCTCTTCCCAGATTACATCAAGACAACACGAAACTTCACTTGATGTAACTCCTCATGCGTGTGGTAAAAGGACGATTAACAATAAACAATTTTAGTATTATACGTGAGTTACGCAATAATCCATTATATAATATCATTTAGTACTATCCTTTAAAAAATAAAAAATGTAGTATTTGAAATGTAACTAAGTGCTATTGAAGCTTTTCCACATGGAACGATAGGAGGTAGGAGGGTAGAATGGTAGGAGTATAGGTGGGCCGGTTATCTGCCTTTACCAACAACTTGGTCCACGTGGAGGGGATAGTAGGAGTAGTTAGTAATATATTGATACTAGGAGGAGGAGCTGGATAAAGGAAGGAAGGATGAACTTTTCAGTAGTTACAGCTCTATGAACTGGGACATTCATGTGACATAAAGCTACACATTTTCCGACCCCGTCGGGAATCGAACCCGGGATGACTTTGTGATGAACGACAACACTAACACCTGCGCCACTGCTGGGGTATCTGTTCACGTTGTTAATTTTCAAAATACGAAACCTAGTTAAACTTACCTACAACTAGAAGTGTGGAAAGTATCACATAAAGAAAATTATATTTTCATACACAATATAAGTTGATCTAGTGTTATTAGTAAATGGCGATGTATTTTTCAAAGAGATTAGGAACACTTAGCTGTGTCGGAAGTATTAGACTCTACACTCACGAACTCATTGCTTCATTGCAATTTTTAATTTCCGCTGACGAAAGCGAATTCGCCTCACGTAGTGCTGACGACATGGAATGTCCATAAAGCTGACGAGCAGTGTTTACTTTTTGCACCTGCATAACCCCTCCACTGTTTCCCAGTTCGTTTTATCTAGTCTCTTCCATCTGCTTTTGTTAGATCCCAAGTTCTTTTTCAAACTCGTTCTGTGTTTACTGTAGGAAGCAGACACAACGCAAGCTCCTTCCGCAAACTAAATTATAATCATCATACGGCCATATTGATACCCAAATGGTCTGCAGATCTTTTTTCGCTGCTTTTGTTGCGTAACCGGATGGAACTAATACAACAAATGATGTATCGTACTTCAAAGAATATTAAAATGTATGTTGACGACTGAATAGAAAATAAATTAAAAAAAGAAATAGCTGGTCTTCAATTTCTTTACGAAGCGTTCTGTGTTAAATGTATTGTTCTTATGTCTGGATTATGATGACAATAATAAATTTATTGTCCAAAAAAGCAGTTACAAACATAGAGAACAAAAAACTACTCTCCGGAAGCAAGCAAGGGACCATCCCATCAATTCCAATGAAGGGCCCTAAGGAAGAGGCGGATTTAGCATTTCAGCAATAACTCTTAAGAATAAAAAGTTAGCTATGTGTTATAATACTAATAGAATACCAACATGTTTGTAATTTAACACAAAAAAATTATTTCACATGTATGAATTATTATCGAACTATATATTATTCTGAAGATAGTGTTTTCACAAATCGTAACTATTTTTTAAATTTTAAACTCAAAATTCGAGATTTACTATTCCAATAGACGAGAGTCTAGAGTGCCCCGAAATAAAATCTGACTCTACCCGAAGGAAAACTGTAGAAAAACCCGGGCCAGGATGGGTTTGTTAGGTAGTAGAATGATGTAAAAGGAATTTGATTCCGTGTTGGCAGCAGTGCATTCCGCTTCTAGATCCTTCCTTATTTGGGCAGCGCCTCATCAGTTCTTTTTGGAGAAGACACTCACATTCTGCCTCACTAGTAAAACTATACATCTTTTTATTTGCAAAACAAGACCTAGACCTAGACCATCATAGTCCAGGCCTCGTCTTCATCTTCGTATATATTGTATAATTGGGTCTAGGATTTATACATGCCATGCTCGTCGACATCAAAGGTCATTGGAGCCCTAAAAACTTGTACAGGTAGGGAAAATGCAGTTACGCACTAAAGAGAGCCAACATGACTCTCCCCGCGTGTGGGACTCGTCAAATGACTCCACCATACACCCACTAAAAACCCTCCTGAATTACATTATATCAAAACATATCTTAAAACATTACAAAAAGAAAAAAGAAAGATACCCTAGCCCTGATGGTGTCGGGATCGAAAAGAACAAGAGGTGANAAAGAGAAAGGAAGGAGCATGGCACAAGTAAGTGGAAGTAATGCCATACTCAGCTCGGGACCCCGTGTTCGCCAAACACGTACTTACTAGATGTAAGTCCCCTGGGGAGGGGGGGAATACTTTAATTTAAGTGAGGATTTAAGAAGTAAAAAAAATCAATCTTAATCACATTTAATGGGTTCTTTGTTTTGTGCGTATAACAAAGATAAAAATCATCTCTAAATCGTAATGTGTGGGGGAATGGTTTAGATTTTATAAGCGTTTAAATGAACTGGTACAACCGCTCCGCCGCAGGTGTATCTCGGTTGCATCGGAAGCAAAAATTCGACCTGCGAGGTTTCCTTCCGGTTGGTCTAACGAGTAAAAAGAAACATTCCGGGTAAAACCGGGTAATCAGCTAGTGGATTTATAAATGTTGGATAACTTTGAGGTGTCAATCTCTACTATTTGACGTGCCTCTGCTTTTGTATACTTCTCTAGTAATTTCTCTTGTGTGTGTCTCAAATCAGAATGTGTTCCCAGACATCATCATTTAGCATCAGATGCAAACAAGTGTCTCCAGACATTGAACAGGCGAGAATATTACAGTCGCCTTTGTACCAGCGATAAATCTAAACAACATCTGCGTCACTTAATTCTGTATTCGACGCTTTTACGGAAAAACCGAACACGAATGCGCCATGTCAAAATTTCAATTTCATATTTATTCGTAACCTTTGTGAGAATACTCCAGTCTGTGACAAAAGTTATATGGAAGTTATTTTGTCTATTCCGATAATATTTCTGTTCTATCACAATTAATACGATAACAAATCACGACTTGATACTACACATAGTACACCTACACCGAGTCCAACTGCACAAGTTCCCTGAGTGACATTCATTGAATCTGACTTTGGTTTCTTACATAACCTCATTTCCATTCGCTTCTTACACTGGCAAAAGGAAACGCCCCTTTTCAAGCGAGGGAAAGTGGAAATTGGTTTGAGACTAGAGACTCCTAACAACTTCGTAATAATCCAATGGATTGTGGAGTGAGTGAAGTGTGTGCAGGCGTTGGGGCGCTTGGGTCTAGAGAATGAATGAATGCAAGGGCAGACGAACGCCCCATTCATAGCACAAGACTCCTGGAGAGATGCGGCAGACGCCTACGCAGCGCAGCGGTGGTCATTTCTCAACGCGTTTTTTCCTGTTCCTTTTATTTTATCTCCTTCCTCCTCCTTCGGATCATCTTCTCGCGCCTCGAACTGCTCACTACTTGCAACAAACACTGAACTGATGGAAAAAGTCCTCGTTTCTTAGTAAAAAACAGGTGAATGTCAAAGTACTTTTAGTAATAATTGATTCAAGTTCAGAAATTGTTTTAACGCATGAACATTATTGTTTCTATTATCCTTATTGTGCAGTAAAATAATTACTTTTGCTTCACCGCGTGGTTATCAAGTTTTCAAGTGCTTCTACGGAATACTTTCGCTTTATCATAATAATACATATGTTTTAATAAAACTCATCCGAATGTCTCTACCACAACAGTAATTAGTACTAAACGACAAGAAGAATTTATTCAATAAAAATACGGCTTTTAATGCATATTTTATTTGTTAATAACTTTGAATAACTAAGTCAATAAATAAAAATTCCTAAAATACATTTAAAAACAACAAATAAATCAAACGACAAACGCAACGTTTCCATCCTTTATTGAGGATCATCTTCAGGCTACAATGGGCTTCCCGGTTCAAATGTCTCTAACAATGGATACAACAAAGCAATTATGTACAAGAAAATTAAAATAAAATAAATACTAACAGTCAAACTATATTTTCAGTAATAATAAAGGAGAAAACAAATTTAGATTTGACATCAGATAAAACAATATACTAATTGAGTTAAACATTGTTTTAAAATTGGGGCTTTACGGCTCGTCGACATCAAAGGTCATTAGAGCCCTGCAATGTTTGTACAGGTAGAGGGAAAATACTGTTACGCACTAAGGAGGGAGAGCCGACATGACTCGACCACACCCACATTTATTATTAACCAATCTCACGTCCAAAAAAAAAACCCTGAAAGGACAAAAAAGAAAACAAAACAAAAAAAATAGACGTAAAAGTAAGTTATTTGTTTGGTTACGAAAAAGGAAATGGAATTCTTTCGTTAGACGTAGACGTCAAAGGAAACACCTCGTCTCCGTCGTGAAGTAGAAGACACGAGGATACGCTTCGAAATGACGACGATGATATTATTCAATGAATCTGGTAGAGCAACAAATTCCTATACGCCGGAGTCATGTATATTTTGTTTTGACACGTTCAATCATTTGTCAAAGTTGAAGTCGTACCAAGATTTATCGTATGAACGGTTAGTTCACTTTTATCCATTCGATCTGATTTCTTTTTACGAATGAACGTCTTGTAATGTTACGATTAAAAGCGAGAAAAAACTGGAGGATGGGATCGTGTTATTAAGTTTGTGATTCCCTCGAGGTGACGTCATACGCCGTAATGGTAGGGACGTGTCAAAAGCGTGTCTTTAAAGTGTCCGTGTCTGTCTGTCTGTCTTTAAAGGCGAACACTTCAAGGTGTCAAGTCAATGACTCCAGACAGTTGTCGTGTCAGTCAATGAATATGAATATAAGTAATCATTATTGCTATAATTTTTGGTGGTATTTTTTTATTAAATACAATTTTTTTGTTAATATTATAATTGCACGTACCGAACTATTTTTATTCTCGTGTCTTAAGAGTAAAGTGCAGCTGACATGTTTAAGAATCCTTAGCCTCTTCTGCGTTCAAAGGGCCCACTTTTGGTCACATAGTGTTTGTCACAAATCTATTTATATAATGACATTGCTATGTGTAAGCGTAAGAAATAAATAAACTAATACGTAACACAGGCGAGTTCAATCACAATGTTTTCTTCGCTGAGCGGGAGAATGCAGGTTCGACTCCCCACTCGCTCCAACTGGATGAGGTTTTTCTCACCGGGGGTTTCCCTCATCTACTCCGAACCACACAACATCTCTCCTTCCCAATTCCTCGGTCCAAATCATGTAAATGAGATGGAAGAAGGGAGAACGAAAGAAACACAACATTGAAATCTTCAAAATGGCAACCAAAAGAAAACCTACCTCTCTCAAGAACATGAAGCATGAAGACGAAACTATAAATAAGAGAGCTAATTCCAACAGAAGAGTCTGACACCTTTCAATAACTTAAAAAGTCCCGCTTGACTTAGACGAAGCGAAAGAGAAAGGGATGAAGGGAGGAAAGGGTGGAGAAAGCGATGTCATCAGTTCAAAGCTCTCTTTAGACAAATACGTCGAATGGAATAATGAATTCATATAAAGAAGGTCCTTCATTCGCAATATTGAAAGTTTACAAAGTTTACTTTCTATTTCCGATTTATTACATTAAACATGTTTCTCATAATATAAGAAGGCAACTAAAGCAACGATTTTAAACGAAGATCTCTCACGCAAATTGAAAGAAACCTACTTTTTCCGTTTTCGTCAGCGGAGTGCTGTGCTGCTTAATAAAACGGTTTACTTTCAGAGCCCTGTCGAAGAGGAACCGTCGCGTAGGGGAACCACAGGGCGATCACGTGACCTTAGAGAGAGAGAGAGGGGGGAGAGACGGGTTCCTTTCGGGGGAAAAGAACACGGAAGGAAGATCTCTTTCAGATGAAGATAAAGAGAGAAGAAATGGATATCAATGAAAAAACAGAAAGAAAAAAAAGGTTTCGCTCATTCTAATGATAAGAGAGAAGATAAGAAAATGAAGATTCAACTTAACAAAAAATAAAACATTCATAAACTAACGAGACACATTTATTTCGAGTATGAAAAAACGTTGCTCATGGCCTGGGGTGCTCCTCGCTCGTCACACTCCTCATTACAAAATTGATTGTAGCCCTTTCACTTCATAGAGCGCTATATACAACCGACAATATAAAAAGAACTATATCGCGAACACAGGAAAGAATACAATTTGAAGTGTATGTAAGGTAAAAAATTAAGGAAAAAAGTTATATATATATACGTGTCAGCGAGGGTGTTCGTCACCACCAAGTCATCCCGGGTTCGATTCCCGGGTGGGGCAAGATAAAATTTCTATACCTTTTCATTTCTATATCTCAGTTTAAATAGCAAAATCAAATTAAAAATAAATCTGCATTATTTCGACAATAAAAAAGAAACATTATATTTTCACTTCAGAACCGAGTCTTGTTAAAATTGATACTTGGAATTCGTGAAGATAAAATAACGATTTTTGTGGAAAGTGGAGACGCAGCGCAGCGGTCGCTCATGAAACGACGCAAGAGACTCTTGCAGTAACACATGAATCACGTAGGAGAGAAGAAGAAGAAGATTCGTTTTCTAGAACCATTGAACGAAAAGAAAGGAAGCAATTGAAAGCAATTGAAAAGATTCAAAGAGAGACCCACAGACAGCGCCAGCGCAAAGCGTCACCACAATGTACACACCAAGAGAACAAACACATATATACACTTCAACCACACGCAGATGTTGAAGCCTCCGAAACAAATTCTCGTTAAATCAAAAGCACTTCTTACTACGCCAGGTGCGGTAGAACCGCGAACTAGTACTTTCTCTCTCTCTCTCTCTCTCTCTCTGTCACTCTTTCGGTATCTTTAATAATTCTGTGTATGAATGTATTTTACATTTTCTCCCGAAATGATTTTCAAAGTCCTCCCCATTGAATTAAAAACATATGATAAAAGAAGTAAAAAATAGATAACTTTTTTATTCCGTATTACTTTTAATATACGTCTATTAAAATAATTAAATACCTGGCTAGAGAATTTAAAATAATAATAAAAAGATTAATATTAATCGCAATGAATTATGTGTGGCTGAGGGATATGTGGAAAGGGTTTTCAGTAAAGTGGGCAGAGATAACAGGATGACGGAATAGAGGAATGAAGAACTGAAGTTCTCTTTCTCGTCTCTGAGTCATTACAAGTATTATTTCTTTTCTTTCTCTGTACTAGAGATTAGAAACTACACGAATGATTGTTTATTTTTTAAATTCTAAATAAAACAGTTGCAGAACTGAAACGGGATAAAACAACAACAAACTCAGTTAAAATGGAAATCAATTTTGTTCGTCGATGTGTAAACATGGTTATGTGTAAAAATTACTCGGGTTTTCAACATTTCTTTATGACGATGAATTAAAAACCATGTCCCCCTTTTTTTCTTCCTTTCTTTCAAATGACGATTTTCGGCCTCTTTTGCAGAAAGTAAGAGACGAGCATTAAGAGTCCTATATAAGTAGAGAAACGCCAGCGACAACCACCATATAGAGCGCAATGTGTCAGTACAATGTGTCACATACACAGAAGAGTGATAACGCGCTACTATCCACGCGACCCTTTACCCACGTGGTAGAGTACTCTAAAAGGAACTAACTGAGCGTCCGTTTATCTTTGCTTGAGGATTCTAATTCACCCATACGTACACATAGTGGAAGGGAGAGGGAGACGCAGACATGTGGTGTCCGTCGGAGGGAGCTGTTGCGTGCGCGTGAACGCAGGAGGTCGGGGCGGGAGGAGGACACGCGTGCGATCGATACACGAAGCACAGCAGCCAGCAGCCGCCCTGCGTCCACAGCTCAACGCAAAGCGTGTGAGGGTGTGAACCAGTGTCACACGTTGTAGCAGCAGCAGCAGCCTTCTTCTTCACGAAACTAAACTACACAACGCGAGGTTTTTAATTAATTAATTAATTAATTAATATATTCACCACCAACATATGAAGAGCAATCAGCGTAACATAAACACATACTACAGCCTAAATGTTACTTCAATGTAATATCATTCAATAGATCGCGAAAATGTTTCAATTTTAGATCGGGAACCAAATTATTATAATTTCAGAATTGTTCCACATTAAATTTACAAACACACACACACGGATAACTCGTATAAAATTTATACTTGTTTCGAATGATTCTCCGCTTTCAACGTTTGTTTTTTCTTTCAATTATTTATTTTTTCTAAGTCTTCGTTTCATTTGTCTATCGTGTTTAAATTGTTTTCGACTCGGTACCAAGATACACCCACATCAGTTTCTGTAACCAAAAACATACATTCACTTAAACGACGGCAGGAACCTCTCTGCTGAAACGGAGAGACAGAGAGAGATATTAAATTATTGTCTACAGAAGAAAGGTCTGTTTTTTTTTATATCAATATAAACATTATTGACGACGACAATAATGTCAATAAAAATTATAAAGACGTCACTTTTTTCTCTAAACGAAAGGGAGATGGAGTCAGAGATGTGGACTCCACATCAAACGCGCGTTCCGTGTCATCAAAAGCAGATCCTAATAATCAACGTCGCATTTAATAAGGTATTTAAATTCTTACGATTTAGAAAAAATATTTTCGCAATAATGATTCAATAATAAGTGTAAAAAAAATTTTTTTTCGCGTTTTATTAAGAACCAATTTGTTAGTATCATGTTAATATTGTAACACGTAGGTATCAATTGTGCTGAACGTTGAAGCCGCCTCTGACTTAGGGCCCTTGATCTGAAATTGATGGGACGGTTCCGGAGAGTAAATTAGTTCATTGTTCCCCAAGAGGTCATTCGAAGTTCGCAACTTTTGTGTTTCGACAATAAATGTATTATTGATTTCGACAACACGAACAGTTCGAGAGAGACATCATCGACGTGATTTAAAAGGTAACATTCGACACTAGAAAATATGACGCTATATTAGGCGGCAAGTAAATGCAATTTCATTGGACGTTATGTTTTCTTTTTCTTCCGCTGGACGAGCGATGGACGGACGCAAGGTTCCATATCTGGAGAGCGATCTCAGCACACGGACGATGACCCACTCTTTGGGTTCACAAGGTAATAATTGTTCCTTCTGCACTGAATCGACGGCTGATATATTGGCAATCGATTATTTACGTTTTGGGAGATTCGAATGTTGACGAAGGGAAAACGTTGGCTCCATTTTGAGTACAAAAGCTCTGAACCGTCATCATCATCATCATCGGACTGACAATAAATAAATAATTTATAGTGAAGATAGCAGCTGTTACTACAAACTTCCAAAGACGACGCTGAGGACATACAAAGTAATGTACTGCCACTAATAATATATAATAAACACAAAAAGTGATTGCATGATTTCCCCCCCCCCTCAAACCACGTATTTAGATGAAAAGAGAATGAATTTGGATCGTTTAAGTACATTTTGCACCATAAAAAGTTAATTTTAGATAAATAAAATGATTTAAGACTTGCGACTTTTCGATGGAGGAATATTTTGTGCTTTTCATAGAACACGAGGTTTCAGATGAAACAAATTATCACAACAGAACAATAAAACATATTAACCGTAAATATAAAACTCTAAATTTATTCCACACTAGAAATAAGGAAAAACCACATAAAAGTATGCTAAGATATTGTATTGTATAAACCAGATAGTTCTTCAGTGTCTGTGCGTAAATTCAAAATTCCTCATTCAAGTGAACTCATTTTGATATGCAACGTTTGTAATGATTAACCTGTTTGTCCAATATTAATGTATTATTGTCCCAATCCATCAAATGATCATTATTCATATGATGTGAAGTTACTGTATTTTGTTTATTCAACTGATTTAGAATTTCGTTTATGGTTAGAGGGATCCCCAAGTCACTCTGCCTCCACAAACAAAATAAGCAGAGCTGGTTGGTGTGGAAAGTAGAAGAGGGCCTTGCAAAGTCACGGAAAAAGTTAGACATAATTTTAAAGTAAAAACTTTTTCTGACATATTCAGACTTCACATTGGTGTCTTTCTCTCCGAAAGAGACACGTGTCTGAATTGGCTGCTTCACTTGACTCGTGAAACTGGTTTCCGTCTCGGATTCTTCCATTTTTGATTCTTGACCTTGAACTCTGGGTGCGATATCATCTGCATTCTGTCGAGAGCAACAACCAACAACCAACAAGCCGTCTTCACTCTTCCAAACGCGATCCAACAACATCCGCTAAATTTATTTCCTTAAACCAATTAATAAACAAATGAGATCATGGTGTCGATACGCGCCGCAACTGTTTTAAAAAAATACATATTCAGATAAGAGTTTATTTTATGAAACAACACTAAAAGAAAATGAGTTTGAGAAACAAATTCCAAGTGGAAAACGGCATGAGACCAACGCCACCTGGTCAGGTTGTTTCTGCCGGAACGCCATTTCTCTGCGAAATAGAGAAATATGTACGCAACACCTTTCCACAAAAAAGTGTCAGTTTTAAGGATTCCATTATTACTTAAACTGATTATAATTTTATTTCGAGAGTAATCAGAGTTATATGAAATATTCACAATTCAAAAGAAGGATTTGGTTTAAAAACAAAAAATAAAACATCAACTTTAACACATCTACTTTGAAAATTTTCCAAGGGGGGGGGGATCCAGGACCCTCTTTTCTTGGGAAAGATGCGAAATTCGATCATCTCTACAGTGCAAGTGAAAGTACACTATCGTAAAGAAACATTACACAAAGCAACTACAATGCCGTTAAGCAATTTCTAAATTAACTTGATGGGTTATCCATGACTTCCTACAATCACTTTATTTCAGCGAATGGATTGCTCACGCGTTCATATTCGAAATTTCGTGTCAAATGAATCTGAACTTAAAGTAATTATTTATCTATTGTGGTCACGCTATATTTTTTAGCTTCTATAATATTGACGACTAAACATATGAACGTGTTAGCTCTTTGAACTTCTCTTTGGCCGATCGGCCTACGAAGCCAAAAAACCACGAATTAATTTCTATATATCAGTTAATAATACAGAACAAATAATACGCAAGAACTCGCTTGACTCGTTTGAAACGAAGCACAAGAGCTNACATCTCACCTCACCTCACCTCAAAGGAAGAAAAAAAAAAGTCAAAGAATATCTTTTCTCTCTCAAATGTTGTATGATAAAAGGGGTGTAAACAAAATACTACAAAGGAAAATTTACTAGAAATCAAAGTAAACGTCCATTTAAAAAATTGGTCTTATTTTGTGAATAAGTGTTTTGTTGTTGTTGTTTTTTCATAAGACACAATGGACTACACCACCAATTATAATTGCAATTATTTCATTTAAACGATCGGTGAGGTTATGTTTTCCATGTGGAAATCCCAATAAGAACAAGTCACTCCGTTTATTTATTAGTCATATTTTCCGTCTGCATATATAGTTAATAACAAATAAAACGACGCCATTTTTTTAGAACACATATTTTTACTCTAAAACACACAAAAAAATCTGTTTGTCTATGCCGATTGAAGATATTATNGGGGGGGGGGGGTAATAAAAACGCTGTATACAAACTTCCCTTATATACGAACTCAAACCAAACGTTTAAAACTGCTATATTTTGTTGGGCGACAGTTTTACAATAATATTCGGTTTCATTAAGCATTTTTGAAGCAGTTTCTAAAAAAAAAATAACATCCTGTAGCGTAACAGTGAAAACAACAAATTTGAGAAAATTTCCAAATTTTGTTATACGATAATAAGAAATTCTTACCTGATGGAACATTTTCAAAAACAGCACGCATGAAATATTATAAAACACTCAATATCTCACCAACTCTAAAATCGTGTTGCCTAGGATAACCAATTCGAGCACGACGCCGTAACACTAAATATTTTCGAAAGTTTCCTCCATGGGATGCTCAATCCCAAGTAGCTGTTATGCAGAAGCCTACGATGATTTGATGGGTGTATTTTGATTCCGAGAATTCTCTTGATTGGTATTCTACGACAGTGAGAAGGAAGCCAAAAGTGTTGAGAATGTTGACACGGATGAATGCGTTGAGATTTCACCTGAGCATTTAACGAAGCGAGAGGGATGGACGGACAGCTGCTGACGTCGGCGTCTTTCATTTTCCGCTCCTCAACAGCCGTTCCAAACACATATTTATTAAAATGGGATTCAGGTTGATAGAAATTTACATGAAAAATGAATGCGACTGGCAGATGCGATGCGATGCCTCCCAAGACATTCTCACCGGTACAGGCGTCGACAGTTTCGCCACCACGTGACATAACGTTCGCTTTGCCATTCAAAGTACTTCGGTTGAAAAATGTTTACTTAAATTATTGCACAGAAGTACATTTGAAGAACTATTCCGACAACAATGAGACCGATGAACGCAATGCGCGTGACGTCATCCAGAAACAAAGCCCCCATGTGTGATGGATTCGTAAAGAAGCTGATCAACTTCACTTCACTTCACTTCACTTCACAACAACTGAATTACGAGTGGAAAGATTCTCGGTTCCTATTTCCTCACGAGGTTCATTTATTTCCCTTGGAGCAGGAAACGTCTTCTTTCAGGATAAAACGAGATTCTACGCATTCGGTAATACTCACTTCTCTTTCCATTACAGAAGAAACCGATATTTAAAAAAAAACGCTCGGTCTCTCCTCCCAATTGTCACAGAAGAACTTTTTCCAAGTCTCCAGNACCTCACAATTTTATTAGACCAGTTGACACGTCACGAAAAGTCTCTCATCGAAGACACAAAAAGGAAGAGACACGACGTATCCCATGTGACAAGAAACAAAACTTTCCAGGAAAGCTGAAAAAACCTTAGTGAACATGGACGGTTTTATGATTAAAAATAAATTGATAAATAAACTTTATTGTCAAAGAAGCAGTTGCAAAGTGAGTATAACCACTTGAGGGATAATGAACCAAGTTACATTTAGTTGTATTTAGTGGAAAAAGACCTCAACAGCTCATTCTGTTGGATTTTCGAAGAACTACGTCGCGAGAACAAGCAAAGTGCACGTGTTTCCATGGAGACACAAAAAATATTAGTTGGGCTCTGTTGTTGCTTCTACGATCTTTGATTTCAATTTTTTTCCCCCTCTTCACTTAGTCCTTCTCTTTTGAGACATCGTTTCCGAAGCGAGAGGAAGTATCACACTTGTGCTGCTTCCAATGACGTCATAACTCGTGTCCTTGAGGGATAGATGTAGTTGTAGCACGAGTCTGGACAAAGGTTCTGTCACATTATCGCTTCCTTTTGCCTCTGTTTCGACGAGAATCACTCGTAATGATCCAAAGACACAAGGAGACTATGGTCCAAGTGAAAGCATCGGTCGCCATCTTAACCTCGTCGCGATTATTTATTTAAAAGCCCCACTTCGACTAAAACGAGTGACTGGTTTCGCGAGCTAAGATGGCGGCAAGTGAGATTCATTGAGACTGCCGATCTAGGGATATGATCACACTGCATTCATTCATTCATTCATTCATTCACTCACTATTTCCACAAATGCAACTAAATACATATGGATTTCTATTTATATATTGCAATAATTTTGCTCAACCTAATCAAACCACTTTTTTTTTACTGATGAATCTTTTTCGAAAGAGAAATTTAATTTTTGTATTTGAATTACAGAGAAACTGTTGGTTTCGGTTTCCTCTGTCGATAACCAGAGGTCTCGTCTCGTCCCGTCTCTCGCGTGCCTTGAAATCGGTAGTTACGCAGTATCCCATCGTGGCCCGAGTTTTTCTCCGGTTTTCCATCAGTCACAGGAGGATTTTATATACAGGCTCTTGCCCAGGAGCGGTGCTGGGTTTCAATAATACTACTCTAAGATTTAAACTCGAATTGAACTCTATTAAATATAAATTTGAGGGTATTATTCTGTGGATATTAAAACCTTTAGTCTCTTCTCGTAGGAGTAAAGTGCTGGAACGTTAAATGAGCCCTTGATCGGAATTGATGGAAATACGTCCCTTGTGTTGCTTCCGGAGAGTAAATTAGTTCATTGGCGTCCACGTGGTCACATGACGCAGTTTGTTACTACATGTGTTTATTTATGAGCAATTTTAAGCCACAGACTTACGAGAAGCGATGTATACGGTGTTAAGAAAAAGTCAAGTAAAAATAAATATAAACTGACACCGTGCACCTTCACAATGACGACATGGATAAGGATCATGAATAACATCTATTTCTCGTATAAGTTATGAATGGAATCCTGTTAACATGGATTAATAACGAAGGGATTCGATGGTTTCTGTGATGAGGCGTAAGTGAACCACCGTACCACACAATGGTGGAAGCGGTTGGTGGTGGTGGTGGGGGGGCAGAGTAACGAGTCAGTGAGGCGTTGAGTCGCTTCCGGTTGTCGCGCCGAAGCCACTTCCTGTGCCGTCTCCACCCCCCACCCCCCACCTTTCGCCATCGCAGCAGCAGCAGCTTCCATATCTCTTACTATAACTCCCGCTCTTGTCTCGCTCCTCGGCAACCAACTCAGTACTTATGTTTATTTATTTATTTATTCATTTTACTTAACGTCTTATGCCCATTTGGCCTTCAGGTTCTTCCACCTAACCGTTGGACTAGGGACAGGGAATTGGGAAGGAGACAAGTTGGGTTGCCGGGGAATTCACGGTATCGAACCGTAGCGAAGACGATACCACTAGACCTGTCGCTCTCGGCACATCTCATTAATTAATATATAGTTAATTAATTCCTCATAAATGTACAAGTAATGCTACAGCTTTGTTGCAAGTTATTAATAATAAGAAGCAACAGAAATCATATTTCTTCGAATTCATCTTAAAAATTTTGACTTTTTTTTTTTTACCTTCTCTACATCATAGAGTAGAGAAAATGTTCTCTCATAACTCGATCTCCACGTAAACAAGATAAAGAAAGAACGCGGAAAAGAATGTTCCCTGCTCTAAATCGCAAGACGTGTGTGAACGTATGAACTCTATTAGTGTGAAGTTGCCCGAAAGAACGTTTTTGTCTCAGATAACACTCAAAGCAAACCACAAAATATTTTTCAGAACTCATTTTTAACGACGTGCCAGATAATACATAGGAACTGATTTTTAATCCATTGAAAACAATTTGTCCATTTTTTCTAGAGATGTTTGCATGTGCTATTGCCGGGTTTTTAGCCGCGGAACACGCCGACGAAATCCAATCTCATTGAAACACACTCTGGGGGACGACATGACTCGATCAGCGGTCACCAACGGACTGATGGTCAACGACTTTAATCTTTTAATAATTATAAAACAGAAAAGTATGTTATATGAAATGGAGTTTAATGAAACGTCCTTACGATAATTAATGTCTAATTTTTCTCGAATTTAATCTCTTGTTACAACATTCATTTTTACAGGGTTCGCAATCCTTTTGCAGGGAAAAAATAAGCACGTTCAATACATTTTAAGCACTCTTCTTAAGAGGTTAAGTATCGATTTTGTGTGCTTTTGTCTATACACCTAATTAGAATTTTTAGTGCTACGTACCCTTTTCATTAAAAACTTCCTTCAAACAGTATAAGTGTTTTTGGTTAAAAGAGGAAAACCCATAATTTATAATTCATCTTCTATTAATTGTTTAATTTATAGAGGTGTAAATTAGTTACCTCTTGCAATAAACACTTTTCTCTTACGAAGGACAACTCATTTCTGCCATGATTTCTAAACGAGAGATAAGATTTGAAGATAACTGGAGGGGGGGGAGTGACTCCTAAATGAACCAATCGAGCTGTCGATTTCGAAGGTTTTTAAGCATCAAACGAACCTTGTCTTAGAAACAAAGGTTTGCATCGATAATTAAGTTTTACGCGTAATAACAATTTGATAGCATTGAACTCCAAATATAATTTAAATATCGAACTACGAGTGAAATCTTCCCGCAGTTTTAGTTGTGTTCTTAGTAAAAACATTTATCTCGATCCCTGATCGATTAAAGCACTACAACAAGAAATGCATTGAAATATGACGAATTGTCTGTTGCTCACAATAAACGAACTGACACTTGTCAAAATCACATTTTTCTCGACGTACTCGTATTATTGGATCCTGTGACAAATTCTTAAGGCACTTTGCCGCAATATATCACCCCCCCCACCACCACCACCACCACCACCACCACTACAACGCCATTCAACACTATTTTATACCTAACTATTTGATTTCACACACAGTACGAAGCTGTTCGTCCCGCGGAATCAAATCTCCGCTGCCTTTACACGTGTGCACCGATCATAGAGGTCATAGGACGATATCATAGGCCGAGCAAGTCCCAAGGGGAGGGAATGCGACGTTTGCTATCTCTGGCTCTGTCGCACATCGACCTGGGTGCGCACCACAAATACCTTCCTCCCTCCTCCGAACGAGAGAGACGTCGATACCAAACAGTTCACATCTTCTGTCTCATGTCATATCTGTGGTGGCGACCGTCTGTCTACTCCGTTTCCCAAAGAGAAGCCAAAGGATGTTGGACACATTGCACACATTCCTCCTTGGGGACCACACGTTCTCCCTCAGTGCGCTTTGCTCATAACCAAGTCATTCCGGGTTCAATTTCCGCCGGGGCCACAGAAAAAAACAACCAAAAACTGTAGCTTCTTCACTTTTTATATCCCGTGCAATAGCACATTACAAACACTTTTAACCGCGGAGGATTTAAAGAGATTCAATTTATTTATTTCTTTTAGATTTATACAAAATTATTCCTGAATGATAAGGGTCTCTTTGGTAAACAGTTGTCGACACGGGAGGAAGATGAATATTAGCTTTATTTACGAGTGTTGTGTTCGTGAACTAGATTTTTTTTTTTGGTGGGGCTTTAGGGCTCGTCAACATCAAAGGTCATTAGAGCCCTTGCAAGTAGGGAAAAATGCAGTTTCGCACCATAGAGAAGAGCCGTAGTGACTCTTCCCCGTGTGTGGGACTCGCCGAATATCTCGACCATACCCACTAAAAAACCCTCCTGAATTCAACAAATATCTAAATTTCAAAGATAAAAGAAAAGAAAACAGAATAACAATACATTATATTATAAATATACATTATTATTCGTGAACTAGACTATTTCTTCTGAAGCAGGGGTGGGATTTTAATAGTTCTCTCTTAGCCAACACGACTACTTCATAAATGTATGTGCAATGGAGAGGGAGAATATTTAATTCTGTAAAATAAAGGTATACATGAATTTCCGGGGTGAGATTTACATATAATGCGAATTATTCTCTTTTGAATTCTAAAGTTTGAATGCTGGGTACTTTTTACCAAGATTCCGTTCCGTGGCAACATTTCGTAATTAAGATTCTAACTAGGGTTGTGAAAGGGCGAGATACAGAGGAGGTGATCTGAATGTTGTTGCTGCGACAGGAAACAGGAAGCGGCAAGAAGAGCAACTGCGCAGCGTCTTCTTCCGGTGACACACAGACTGCGCGGAGGCAACAGACACCTTCAACAAACGGCGCTCTCGAAAACTCTTCAGCTGCTCGAGAGGAAGTACTCTTGAATTAAACTACATAAAATATCTTAAATATGCATAAATAAATAAACAAACAGTACTTTTTGTTATTTCAACTTGAGAAGATACATAACCTCACTCCGGCCACTTAAATGAGATAATTGCAACTATAATTGAGGGTGAAATACGTTGCGTCT
>NNCF01131213.1:53320-67737 GCA_002313205.1 Laupala kohalensis | reverse complement strand
AAGTTGAAATCACAATAACTTTGTTTGTTAACGCTGACTTCACATATTTTAGCGATAAAATTTTACCTACGCCATAGTACCACCATCGAAGACGAGATTTCAGTTTGGAAGAAATGAAGAAACGCAGAAGCTTCAGATGATGTTTGATACTTGCATCTTCCTAAGAGTCATTAGTCATCGTATGGATGGACGACGGATCCGTAGCAAGCGTTCGATAGAACACCTGTTCCTAAGTCCTTGGGCGAAATAAAATTTAAAAAATCCTCTCTCGTAACAACAACTCAATCACCTTGCATCTTCGTGTCCCACTCACAAACTCAGTCAATGGATACATCAACGCAGGAACAAGTGCACCATACATATTCATTCATAAGAGCAACAATGCACCTCGCACGCTCTCACATGTGATTGGTTGCTAATGAGTCGATATTATTCTCAAACAATACCCTCGGCGAGCAGCAAACAAAAATGACAAGAGGAGGGAGCATTATCTAGAAAGTATTTGCCTGCATAATTGTAGCGCAGTTCAGTGTAATAATATCGATGATTCGAAAGTACTAAAGTTAATGGGGAAAAATAATAATAATAATAATTCGAGACTTATGATAAATACTGGATTTTTTAAGGTCGCAAGTGTTTAATTATTTATTTAATTTGATTATATTGTGGACGTAACTTGAAGTATAATTACGTAAACGTGAAGATGGGTTGACTCTATGTTCCGTTTCAATTTCAAAATTTCGTAGAAGACCAAGTTTGCTAAACATTGCATCTTCCACCTTTGCGCCTAGTGTTTAAGGGCTTTTTTGAAATAGAAATACACTGACGTTATTTACATCATTTAACACCTGTACATCACATTACAATGAAAAAGAAGCTGACTCGACTACATTTCGAAGCATAAGTTTCCAAAACACTTCATAATTAGGATATTTTCAGAGTTAAAGATTGAATACGCACATCTCAAACACAAAATGATTTATAAAGTATTGTAACCTTCTGTAATATTACAAACTGCTAAAAATTAAATGACGCTCTATCTTTCGACTCGTCCTTCAGTGTGCAGCTCAAAAGGATACAAAATATTTCATCTCTCATAGTTTGGGTCAACGCCTAGCAGTATTCAATGAAGGCTTCGATATAACGCCTCACTAGATTATGGCGATCCAAAGTTGGAAGATTTCAGCAGAGCACACCGTCCCATTTCCTCGCTATAATGTTGCTCGGAAAAAATATAAGAATCCATTGTAATGTTGATTCCAAGTAAGTAGATGCAGCCCTAAGTGAACGAACGGATAACTTGACAATTGTGCCACACGTTCAAAGATAACCGGAGTGCGCCCCAATTAGTCAGAGGGGCAACGGCCGACACAATACAAACAGAGAACATATTTACAGAAGAAAAAAAAAGGTTATATAAATAAGTCATATATTATTAGAGCAATGTATTTAGCAAAACAGTTCGCATTATAATTTTAAAAATTAAAAATTGTTTTAATGGAAGGGGACGTTGAAACCAGACATCCTTCGTGACTGGAGCCATAATGTACACGAACGAAATTTTAATTTATGAAAATAAAACTATATAGTTACAACTGCAGCCTACAAGGACAAATAGTACATACGTTGCCCGCGAGGCGCATCATCACCCCAATGAATCACCCTCGTGTTTGCTCGGCTTGAATCAAAACCTAATTTGGTCGCCGGTATCTCGTGACTCAGCCCTTGATAAACGCGCTGCATAATCGCCCTTCAACGGTTTCTCGGAACGCAATGAAAGTGCGCGGCGACGCCTTCACGTTGTTTTTCTGCGAAGCGCTCTGGTGGCGGTCGGGAGAGTTAGCACCGCAGCAGCAGCAGACGCGAAGGGACGGTCTGAGATAGACCTCGACCACCCAATCAGCAACCGTCACTTGGACTAACCAACAGCAACAGTATTAACGTGAGAATGGTATGGTTGATTGTGAAAAAGCAATGCAACACACACACGCGCGCGCGCACACACATACATTATATATATATGTCTGCCTCGACACGAATTTCCAACTCCAACGCGTTTAAGTAATTACCGGAATCAATATCAATAGTATTCACAAAAGCGACTTCTTTCGGTAGAAGAGTACAAGTTAATAACACAATAGCGCCACACGATCAAGTGAACGGAACCGATGGCCAATGTTCACGATAGATTAAAGTTTGAAGAAATCCGAAAGTACTGCCAACATAACGCGAGGTACACTTATCATTATCCTTATGGATAATGGCGAAGTAAAAGCGTTGGCTACACTGAGTACAAGACTAGTACCAACATCAAGCTACTTGGATTGGCAATAAATAAATCAATTAATTAATAATTTATTGTCGACAGATTACAATTACAAACTACGTCTACGACCACAACAAACTAATAGACACAGAACGTTACATTTCCTTAGAGTAAAGGTACACGACAACCACCATCCTGCTCAGCAACTAAGACTCTCCAAAGATCTCACAAACCAGAATATGGATATCTTTCATCTTACCATCTTCATTCATTTACTCTTCTCAAGTACATATTCACTTCGAAGTCGCACAAGTCGACGCTTGCGAACGTGATATACACGTTGAGCATATAACATATTCCCAACATACTTTTCCCCCTTCCCTCCCTCCCGATGGCTCAGGAGTTAGCATGCTCGCTCAGCACCAAAAGTCGCTCCGGGTTGAATTCCCAGCGACGCGAGAAAAGATATCCCATACCTTCGTTCATATACAGCTGCGACTACAGAAAAGCGAAACCTCCTCCTTCTGCTCCTAGTATCAATAACTCTAACTCTAACTCTAACCCAGCAGACATGAGGTCCGTCTTCCAACAATAGCACCGTCGACCTCGCATCCATCCGCGCAGGAGGTAATTGAGAATCCTTCCTCCGATGCAGGTGATGCAATACAAATAAAATCAACCTTCGTTGGAATCTGAACGAACAAATTAAGGATATTCATGCGTGTGAACGAGGGCTAAAAATACAGAGCAGCAGAGAGAGAGAGAGAGAGAGGGAGGATCGCCTAATGGGGTCGCCCTCACTACGCTCTTCAAAGAGAATGCGTGTATTTTTCTGAAGAAGTGATTTCATGAAAGAAGCCCCTCACATCGCGCTATCTCCCTCCTCCGTATTTAATTTTTTTTTGCTTTCGACGTTCGTCGCCATGAAGGCGGCCGACATCCTTCAGCGTTGAAATGCATCCGACAGAGGAGGAGGCGGCGGCGGCGGCGGTTCTCAGATCGAACAACAAGATGCTGCTGTTGCTGCTGCTGCTATGGCTGCTCTGTTCCACCAAAAACACTTTACTCCATATACAGAGTACAACAATATTCCCAACTTTGGACTTGCCATTGCCATATAAATCTCTTCAGAGCGAAAGGATTTGCGTAATACAAACACGATCATTTTTCTTTTTACTCTTTCCCTCCCTCAGTTCACCCTTCTCTCCTATAATTCTGTTCCGCTACCCCTCCCCTTCCCCCGATAAGAACAGTTTCTGTGATTTGGATTCCAGATACCAAAATTTTAAATAGAGGTTCAAAAACCCTATAAACGTTAACGTTACGTAACGCCTTCCTCTCCTCCTCCTCCTCTTCTAAATGCGTGTAACGTAATTCATAAGGATGGATTCCCTCAAGTGAAGGTATTAGGAAGGTTGGTAAAGGTTCTGAGACATCGGTTCGGAGCGAATGAGGGAAGGAATCACCTAACGTAACCTCCGTCATCTCGAGGATGCGGGTTCGGTTCACGGCTTCAAATCACACAAAATCACTTCACTTTCTTCTGCAGAAGAGAAAATTCAGAATCGTATCGATCTGGTTCAGTGAATGTATTCGTCAGAAAATATACGTTCCAGTATTCTGTGAAAATGACGCAGTTTCTTCTGAGACTCTCCTGTCTCATTATGCTCAGCCATAGACGTATTAATTCAATTTATAAAAGTCACTTGGATGCAGCAAAAAAGAAGAAAATGTCAAATTAATTGTGTGAGATCCACCAAAGAGCTAAGAACCGAAGAATTGTTGTCCTCCTCTCTTATTCTAAAGCACAAGATGAATAGATACAACGAACTAGAAAAACCCACAACTATCGATTACATTCCCTACTTTCATGAATTCTTCTGCTGTTCTACAGAGATTGCGGTTAGAAGATTCCTCAATGAACAAATTCCTGCAACGAACAGAAAAGTCAATTACTTCTCAATTAATCGTATCGCCTTGTATCTTTATTCCTACCAGAGTTACTATGTTACAAAAAAGAAAATTGGTTTCTTTATAACCAGAAATTTTTTTCGAACCAATTTCTGCAAGAAATTATATTTTTCCATCGAATATAAAATTAAGGTTCAAATTACATAAGGAAATACTGTTTTATCACGAACATATGCAATGAAATAACGTCTTAGCAACATTTCTAATTCAAAGTAAAGGATATTTTCTTTAGAAGAGTAATAGCGACAAATACGATCAGGGTACTTTTTACATCGGATACACAATAAAAATCTTCCCAAAGCACAATACGAAGAAAGTGTCCTCAAAAACGTTTTAAAATTTATTTTTTTGGGATCTCGATCATCAATTACGTCACACGTTACTTACACCACCACCCCTCCTCAACGTGACGTCACAAAACGACATCATAATCCCCTCCCATCATAAAGAATGGAAAACAGTAATTAAGGGAGAAAATATGGTACTTAAAAGAAGGTCGAAGGGGTTTTATAAGACTTTCGTTTCCATCCCCCCAACAGACCCCCTCTCATTACGAATCCCCCCCTCCTTCAAAATCGAGAAGTACTTTAGGAACGATCCCTACGAACAGTTAGGAATCCTAACGATCCCATATCTCTCTCTCTCTATTTGAGTCAATCAGAAACAATATTCTCCTTCTTTTGATCCTTGATATATACTACACAACTAGTCCTTTTGCAACAACAAAACTAGGTGGCAAGCGATGGAGTTCGAAGTTAAGAGAATTTGCTTTTGTAACTGGTTCGTGGTAGAAAGAAAAATAAAAATACACGAGGAAGTGTGAAGAGTATTATGTGTTAAACATTATTGTGGATAGTTTGAGAACAATTTTACTCTTACAGAAGGTACATCAAATGAGCATAAATCTTGTAATTATTGTAGCCCTGAGGAAGACAATAAATTTGTCGAAATGTTGGCTGTATAAAACGAGAATTAATTGAACAAATTTTGACCTTCCTTCAAAAAGAACCTCGTTTATGTAGATAATATTCTTATGGTTACAATTGAACATTTTTCATCGTGAGAACCGAATCAAATTGAAATACTTAATCGGCCTCTTAATGTAACCATTTCTTTCTTTTATTACAACGTTTCGGCAGAATGTTGCTGCCGTCATAGTCTACATTAAGAGGCCGATTAAGTATTTCAATTTAATAACGATTGTAGACGTAAATAATGTCAAAACCAAATCAAATTTATAAAAATATCACAAAATATAACAACAGTGTCTCCATCCGTGCAGAAGATCGAAGAGAAATTCCTTCTTTCTCCAACGGCCCACGATCACTTATTGAGCTGAGAGATCATTCGGAGAGATCCATAAATGTCCACTGCGCCTTCGATATATGCGACGGGCCACGACCCTCATTTGTCTCAACATGGCGGCGGCGACAAAACGACAAATGCACACGTCATCTCAAGTCGAAAAAATACGAGTTCAAGTACTTCGAATAGGAACCAATAGATAATCAGAATGAGAGAATAACCAGAGCTAAAATGTGTCAATAACTCACCCATAGGGTTAAATTATGAAAAAATATTAAGCGAGCTTAAATATGGAGTCATTCAAAGTCAAATTCACACAGGTTCTAAACATCAAATCTGGTGGAGGTTTCCTTAATATACAGTACGAATAAAGGCTAATAGTATTGTAATATTTTAACTAGTTTGGAATAAACAAGAATATAAAGTTTAAAGAAATCATTCAAAAACTTTTGAATTGTTTCAAACGCTCTTCTGCAGACAGAAAGCTGAAAGAGGCGTCATTTCACGTTTCACTTCATAATATTTACATGTGTATATTATAAGACATACATGAAAGGAAAATTTAAAATCAAAATTTTAATTTTTAATTTCAAAATATACATGTTAATTTTTTTAAAATAATAGTAGGTACACTTTTACAAGATTTGGAAAACGTAAATGTGGGATCATAATATGTTAAATTAATAGAAGATAGATATTTGTTGCCGAGAAACAATTGTTTTAATAAATAAATAAAATTATATTGAATTATCACGTTTGATCATTGTTAAACATTATTGTATGGTTTCGAAGGAGTAAGAAAAAATTGATTCTCCGCTCGTCTTTCTGAATGAAAGAAATACCCGCCAACCCCCTCCATGAACAAGGGATTCTTACTCAAACCTACCCCTTCTCTAAAACGGACATTCATAGGACCTTAAAATTTGCGTCCGTAAAGAAAAGTTTGACTGCGCCTTACTATCGGATGTTCTATTAAAGAACCCTGACTTCCAATAGTTATGGAAAGCACAAGAAAAATAGCAGAAAAACACAGTATACACAATTGGATCCTTCTTTTTTCTTTTTTTTTGCATATACACGAGTTAAAAATTAGGTGTCATGGTAATATATTAATTTTTCTAAATCTAAAACTTTGTCAGCTGCGGAGTCCAGTCATCCTGTTGACTGAATACGGTTTCGGTTATTCGAAACGTCGTTTTATTTATCACTAGACGGAGGCTGAGTCGATACTTTTAATCGCTTTAATTCAGTCGTAACTCTTCTGAGAGCGACAGTATAAATTGTATTCCTTAATAATGTGGCTGGTCGTTTTTAGCAGTGTTTTCTAAAAAAAAATTATTAACTCATTACATTTTGCGAGCAGAAGTTTTAAATTAATAAAAAAAATGTTGTCACAAACACAACACTGATTATTCATTGAATAAGAATTATTTTTGTCACTCTTAGTTTATTTTATAAAAAAATATAAAGTCGACGTATCGGCAAAAACCGCAAGAAACATTTCAGTTAAAAAAAATTAATATTCATTCATAAACACATTGTTTTTCACTTGTGCACATGCAAAACAATATTACGAATTGTATGGTGGTAACTTTGTTTTCCTGCGATTTTTGTTGTATTAGAAGTCACGGGTCTGTTGCGATAGTGTTGCATTCCACAGACGACTCAAAGAGTCTTTTCCTCCCGAGAATTCCGTTGTAGGCCATTTCATGGGGTGTTTCTATGAATGTGTCGAGAACCAGTAGAAAGGATGTAATGGGGTTAGAAAGGAGAGATTGAAGGATTTATTCCAATTACAAAAAGGAAGCGTTAATTTGGATCGCGTAACTTTGATAAAAATGGCGATATCCTACGACCTGTCAAAACATCCGCCCTCTTCTGCGTCGTTGACCTTCGCGCACTGCAACAACGCTGCTCTTCTATTCGCGTCGTCGTCATGGAGATACGTAAACAAAGCCAGCATTGTGTGTGGAGTGCGCGCTTCTATGAGGATGACGACGCGTCAAACACAACCCTCCCTTGTAGATTCACAAATATATCACACTCATCAAAAATTCTTCAGATTATCATATTCATCAAATGTCCCTTTAGATTTTTTGTTCCTCTTTTCTGCGTAACCTCAAAGACGGAGCAAACCACACAAATGAAGTTTCGTATTTGTTTAGATGAAGCATCGAAATAAGAGAGTCTCGATTATTGTCTCGTCCTTCACCTTTTCCTTGTTTCCCTGGTAACAGCGTTTAAAACAGAAAAGAAAGAAATTCATCAAGAAAAGACGTGTAACTTGATTCCAGAGAAATGCTTCCACTGACGCGACTGGTAACTAATAAACAATAGAGAACTGTGCGCGACTTAGGAAATGATCCTTCGTATAATGTCATTCGTGTACTTTTCATATCTGTTCCGCTATGTCCCGTTTCAATGGAGCCACCAAGTCTGCGCTCTCATAGATCGGGTGACCGGAAGAGAAATCGGTTCACACCCTCCACTTCGACAACCCATCTCTTCTCCTTCCCAATTCCTACGTAAAAATCCCATGGCCTATTAGCCACATTAAAATTAATCTCAAAGTAAATAATATTTTTAAAAAAACACAAAAAGAGAAGAACGTGTCTGTTTTATAACCGCGAACTGATTATTATTAAATATTCCTATTCCATTTTCGAGATTATTTCTAGTTTTTTTTCTTCNTTTTTTTTTTTTTAAACGTCAATATCCATTTTCCAAGAAACCAAGAAGAGAATTCATTTCCGTCGCAAGATCTAAGGTGTGTGACGCGAAAGCTACGCTTTGGAGATTTTACTAAACTTCCCTCTATAGTTCATTCTCTATCTAGCGACGTAACGTCGCCTCAGCACCGATTCCACGGAGGGCGTAGCGCCGGTCGTTGTTCCTATTGTCTGTTTGCTTCGGATCCGTTTCTTCAACCTCTGAGCAAATGAGACGAGATTTCTGGCAGTGTCCCCTTTTTCTCTTCACGTCACAATGGACTCGAGACTTTGCTAAAAATTGTGTCACGACCACGAGATGAAACCGATTTATAAGACGTGTTTAAAAGCGCCATTCCTTTGATCAATGATAGAATATTGACACAATACATTCTGCGTGACGATGGGAGAAGTGAAGAATATACAAAATGTTAAAACTTATGTGTATGATTATTATGATTTTTAATTTACAATATACACTTTGTGAACTCGCTCTTTATCTTTTATTAAGTAATAAAAAAATCTTTGATATTATTCTGTTGATAATAGAAGACGTACCGAACAATTTTTACTGTTAGGAGAGTGTTGAAATGTTAAATCTACCTCTGGCGAAGGGTCCTTGTTGGGAAGCGATGGTATCTGGTCCTTTGCCGACTTCCTGAGAGTAAATTAATTATTTTATTAGTTTATTTAAACGCGAGTCGAAGAAAACGAAATACGAAGATAATGTTACGTTATAAAATGTATTTTTAGAAGAAGAATATAAGAAATGATCTCGTTTCGAAAACGATACCCATCCAGCTGACACCAAATGTAGGGTATGATGCATCGTTTTTTGTGAGAGCACACTCTCGTAACTGCTGCTCTGAGCTGCAATGCCATCCACACTCCGCTCTCCAAGACGCCACACATGTCCTACATTCTCCCTTCGAACCCAATTTCCTTCTTACCACAAGAATCACAAATATAATAATAATACGGTCCTTTGATATAAAATATATTTAAAAAACCACAACCACAACATTTTTCTTGTTATTTTAATTTTTTCAATATTACCCTTAACTCTAGGAGTGGAGAAATTTTTGAAATTCATAATGAGCACCCCCAGAAACGAAAAGGCACAAAAACAGAAAATTCTTCAAACCATTGCAGGCAGCTTTCAGCACCGAATCAGAACAGAAACATAACCCATGAATCCTTAATACCATAAATACTCAAGTTTTATTACTTAAAATACTTAATATCTTCGGAATAAATTTTCACCAAATCTTTTACACGAAAAGATAATTCTAGTAGAAGAAAGAGCCAAATGAAAATCCAGATTTATTATCGAGTTTTCAATTCGGTCCTCGTTCAACAGCGAATGATTCATTAATAAAAACTCCTTGAACGAGTCAAGGCGGATAGAATGCCTTAAATTGTAGGAAAATATCGAAGCATTTCGTGTGTTATTTAAAGGAGATGGAAGGAAACTTGGGCGGAGAGAGGGAAAGTCTAAATCAAAGTAATTGTGTTGAATCCCGTGTACACATGCGTCATTAGAGGCGCCACTAGTGGGTGGCCGTCTGGAAGACCACGTGCTCATCACAAAAGCATCTCACTGTCACGTTCAACAGACACAGGATAATTTCATAACACACCATCTTAAATTATAAAACTGAAATGTATAAAATAAATTCGTTTCATTTTCAATACATTGTTTGTAATACCATCACCACATCAACAAGTTTCAAATTCTAAAAACTAAACAAAATAACGCAGACCAAAAGGAAGAAGAAATGCATCTTTGCTTTGTGAAGAAATCTTTGACTTCACAATTTGAATGAAAAATACTTGGTATTTATGGCGATAACACTAGTACTATAATTACATTATATCAGGTCACAAATGTAACCAGGATATTTTATTTAAAACATCATTTCGGAAAAATGCTTTTGATAAATAAACAAAGAAACAAAAAGGCGGTCACATCGAAATTAAAACTGCGACTAATTTGCATTTGGACTAAAAACCGTATCTTTATTGAGCAATCGGGGGACGAGAAGTGAAAACGCATTTTGAACGAACGGTCGATAATTCGAATTATAATTGTACCCAAAGCAAAATATAATATAAATTCAATTATAACATTTTGGTGATATTTCGGTGCATCACATGCACTTGTTCTCACATAAGTCACTTGTTCCTTCGCGTCAAAAAAGGAAGTCTTTCGTTTTTGTTTTTCTTCTTCTTTAGCTGAAGCTCCCTCCTCCTCCCATCCATCGTCAAAGACGACGACATCATCTGCTGCTGCTGCTGCTGATGAAAGAAGAAAGATGAAGACGACAACTTCCCACCCTCCAAGACCACGTCGTAACTTAATACTTCATCTATTTAATTATTTATTTATTAACGTATAACATAACGTAGAGCACAAACACAATATTCTTATGTATTCTACAGAGGTAAACTCTTATTACGTAAACTAATCCTAACCTAAATCTATAAACGAAATATTAAATTAACGTAATTTCTTCTTCAAGGAGTACAGAAATGAGAACAGAAAATCAAATATTTACAATAAATACAATTTTTAATAACTTTTTTTATTGTCGTTTTCGTTAAAGTTCTGAAATTACTCTCGAGAGAGAATCGACAAAGTGAAAACATTGAAGATACAAGAATGAAGAACAAGGACAAAGAAAACATAAATATACATAAATAAATAAATAAATAAATTTATTGTCAAAAAACAGTACAAACTGCGTATGACGACGTGGAGAGCAATAAACTAATTTACTCTCCGGAAGCAAAAGGAAGGGACGTATTCCATCAATTNTTCAGTAAAAATTCCTAGATGAGATAAAAAGTTGGCTGCGAGTTATAATACTAATACATTTCCGTCTCTCTCGTTTGCGAATTGCAACTAAGCGAAATTCCTCACCTCAACGGCAGAGGAGGAGGAGGAAAATTAGGAGGAAGAGGAGGAAGAAAAATTGGAGGAGGAGGAAAATGAGGAGGAAGAGGAAAAGGAAGAGGAGGAGAAGGAAGAGGAGGAAAAGGAGGAAAAGGAGGAGAAAGAGGAGGAAAAGGAACAGGAAGAGGAGATGGAAGAGGAGAAAGAAGAGGAAGAGGAGGAGGTACAGGAGGAAGAGAAAGAGGAACAGGAAGAGAAGGAGGAAGAGGAGGAAAAGATGTAGATCTTAGTTCTATTGAAGCATATTATCTAGGGGGAAGCGATAGGAGGAAGGTGGGTTTTCCCCACGTGGATGTTTTAGATGGAGTAGTTAGTAATAGTGAAGAGTTAGGTTGCCCTATAGGAGTAGTGGGAGATGAATAGAAGAAGGAGGAGGAAGGTCAGAGGTATAAGACTTGGAACATTGAAGTGAAGAGCTATAATTGCTGTTTATTGAAGCCTCAGTGACTCAAGAGGCAGGCAAGCGTGCTAACCACCGATCTACCGGAAGCTTTGCCTTGTAACGCCACTGAAAGATGAATCGTTGTGCTCTAAATAGATACTAGATATCTTACAAATAAATTACTTATTCCAAAGACTTACGACAAATTCTTTTGAAATAAAAAAAATAATTTATTTTTCACTTTTCGTTTTATAGTTAATTATTGGAAATGTTTTTTGTGAATATTTGAAATTGTGAAGTTATTGTTGTCGAAAATACAACGTTGAACTATGGAATGTTTTACGTTCTCGAATTACGAAGAGTTGTTAAGAACAAAGTATGAGTTAAAGAATGAAACATTTTTTTCCCAGTAAACGGTAGATTTTAGTTTCTCAGATTAAAATTTAAAATCAACATGGAAGTTTCTTTTAAAAGATGATTTATTATTATTATTATTATGGGATGGAGTGAGGTAATCACGATACGTGATGAAGTGATGATATACTCATTAAGAGAATTAGCAAAAGCAGAGTCGTCCACGTGAACATCGCATCGGGTTGAAATTGAAACTGAGCCAAGAGAGACAGAGAGAGAGTCAGTCAGTCGGTGCGTCACGCTCAAATGCCTCCATCTCCTTCTCCTTCTCCAAACCACAAACCATCGCGCACATAAAAATGCAACAGACGAACGACATTCCCACACACACACACAGAGCCCCAGAGAGCTTTCGTGGCTGCAACGAGGCTCCGCTTCGAAACAAGTAGAGACCTATATTAAAGAGTGAACCGTCAGAGGGGGGGGGGGATGGAAAAGTAATGCCAAATTTCTCATATTTCATTAAAATAACACGCTCAGTTTCTCATATTAATTTCAATCTACAGGACACATTATTGTGTCGAGTCTCCCTCCCTTCTGTAAGCACTGAGTGACAGCTGGAGCCAAATGGGCTATGAGAGTTTGTGCGTAGTAAATATAAAGAAATTACTCCCTCTCCAGTTATGGATACAGCTGACGGTTGTCTCTGCAATCAAGGACCATCTATTCGAAAGGACGAGGAAGAAGAATGATAAGACTCTCCTTTTTATCATCATCATCATCATCGTGAACAGAGAGTGGGAGAGAAAGAAAGAGAGAAATTTCTTCAGAGAAATGAAACTTTTTCTTTCTTTCCTTCATTTAGTTGAATCCATGTGGATTCAACATCTTCACTTAGTACCACCAGTGCAACACGAATGTAAAACAATCAGTTTATTGGAACACGTAGGAAGAACCAGAGAGTTACAACAGAAGGTCAGTCGTCTCTCTGTTTCGCAACAAGACTTGTGTTGTGCATTGGCCTGTTTTGAATCTTTTACTTGATGTCATCCTACACAAAACCCAAAAGACGACTTCAAGTCTTGGCAAACGTTATCCAAGATATTTCCAAGGGAAATGTATTAAAACTGTATCTTTTAACAATGCCCAACTCGACTACTATACATAACTTTGGAAGTATCTGAAGTGTAGAAGAAAGGTTGTTGTAAAACCTTTGTTGTTTGAATAACGTGAGTTCTTCGTCGTAACGTTTTATAAAAATATTTTCGTCACGTGTCAAATGAGAAATTCGACGGTTGCTTTCTATCTTCGAATCACGCAGTTCGCGTGTCGCCGATGACCTACGTGATGTTTTAGCCATAAATAAATATTTTATTGAAAGACGATTGAGGCCATAAGAAGGCAATTCGTGTGCGGTCACGAAAGCAAGAGAGAGATAGCGACACGATTTGCTCCAAAGAATAAACTGCCATCAATGAATAATTCCTCACTTTCTCCGTCGGAACGAATCTCTGCAGATGAGAAGCGAAACCTAACCTCACAACTGTCGTCGAAATTTATGGATTTTGTAAAAGAGAGAACAAACTATCATCTATCGACTTGTCTACACTTATAAAAGTGAACTATCTGGAATGTGTGTGTGTGTGTGGTTTGAGCATCGAAGAAAGTAAAAGAAATGAAATTACGTCTCTTAAGGGTTGTTGCAAGTAAAATACAGATTATAAGGGCAGAAAAACAATTCTAAGTGGCTGCCAATCACGAAGCTTAATAAAGTGTTCGATCGCGTAGGACAAGTGAAGTGAGAGTTTTATATGCGTTTATTATGAATTCTGCGAAAAATATATTTTCCTTCCGCCTTCATTTTAAAATAATTCCGAGTCCGTACACATTACTGTAAAATACTGAAAACTGTGGATATTTCTAAGTTCTCTTTGCCGCACTGAAATTAATATAACACGAAAGTAGAGAAATGTGGAAACTAACATTTTATGGAAGAACCTCATTGCACACTGGGAAAAATAAGCTTAAAAGAAACATCCAGAACTGCTATTGACAGGTGTTTTAATACCCACTTTGCAGTTTCGCACCATAGAGAAGAGCCGTAGTGACTCTTCCCCGCGTGTGGGACTCGCCGAATATCTCGACCATACCCACTAAAAAACCCTCCTGAAATCAACAAATATCGAAATACAAAGATGAAAGAAAAGAAAACAAGACAGAATACCAATACATTATATCACAAAAAAAGAAAACAATTTTTTGAATATTATATTTTCTAATTCCAGAAACAAAAAAATTAAAGGAAAGAAGACAGTAAAGATGAAAAGGGAATGCAAATTTTAAACCCTCCCAAGCACTTGTGGGAGGAGCCCCGATCTACTCATAAAATTCAATAGTTTATTAACATTAACCGTTTCATTTCCGAGAATAGTTGGTAAATCTGCAGCCAGACCAATTTGTCTCCGTATACTTGAG
>NNCF01131213.1:9677-27830 GCA_002313205.1 Laupala kohalensis | reverse complement strand
ATATAGAAGTTATTTATTGTGTTCACTTTATATACGCAGAGGAAAATTTTTCTTGAAAATAAAGCGAAACCACTGTCTTCTATAAATTAAAAAAGATACATATTTTATCATCATTCACAATTGCATGGAAAACTTTCCATTTGTTAATAGTGAAGTAATACATTTGGAGAAAGCATTCGTATATTGGCAGTCGCAATGCAATTTGGGATACTTAATTTGAAATGTTTGTGTATAACAAAATACATGTTGATTGTCTTCAATACCCTTTCCACAAACGCGAATGAGCGATTTCTCTCTCGTACCGGCGGATGTGCGTACGAGACCTGTAGCTGATCTTTCCTTCCTTCCATCACACGACGACGCGCCGCCGCAGGGCCTCCTCTGTCCTCCTTTGCAGAAATGGCGCATGTTCGTGGATTCAGTTCCTTCAATGCCCTCGACGAGATTTTCTGCGCAGGTTATCATGAATGTCGAAATGCGCGTTCCACCTACAAATTAAATCACCATATACGTTTAAACGCTAGTCGTCCCTCCGTTTACCTATAACAATCGCCATTGTATTCAGCACTGCAAGCGATATGGCGTCGATTTTGCTTATTCGTTCACGGTTCGATTTATAGGTTAGGTTCAGTATCATTTGCCTTCTAGTTACTCACAATGCGAGAGAAACTTACCAAGAATTTAGAAAATAACGTCGATTAATAACAATCGACGATTGGTTGTTGCATAGTGATACGCAGACAATTAAATTTATGTAATCATGTTTAATTTATACGTAATTAAACACTATTTGGTGAGAATGGGTCACTGAGTCACTCTGGGTTCAATTCTCAACGGGGCAGAAACTTTAATATCCCATATGTTCGTATATAGCTGCTGTGATATCCCATATGTTCATTTATGTCTGTGTGTATACGGCTAAGGATTGAGGCCCCCCAAAAGAATAATATCTGTGTACCTTGCAACTCCTACTTCCTATCTCTCCATGTAGATAAGCTTCAAAGCACAAGAAACCCTGAATCATTCACTCAATGAATCTGTGTGAAGTGAAACTCAACCACTTTTCTCTTAAATTCTCTGATTAATGTTCCCACGTCACAGAATCAAAATCCTCCACACACGCAGAACGATGTGAGAGCAGCGAACGCAACCGTCTGTCTCTGTGATCTGCTTAATTGCAGCTTCCGCTTCTTCATGAGCCCTTGAAACATGAGATTGGCCTTTTGATGCCATAACGAGCATTTCTATCTCTTTGTTATTGTTGTATTCATTGCGCGGGGATATTTGTTATTGCTTCGCTTTATTCAATCATTCAATAAAAATTCGATGTGATATCCATGTAGTTGCATTTTTATGTTGGTTTTAAACAGGTATACATTTATTAGTTTGGTTTATACATTTCATTGAAATTTTATCGCTAATGTTCAGTAATATTTGTTCATTTATGATATACATGTCAGCAATTTGATTTGCAATAATAATAATCATGCTTGTTCAAGAACATATTAATCCGATGACGGATCGAGTCTTGCATATTTTTGCAGAAGTGATAACCGCATTTGTTCGAAGTAACAACTCCGTTGAGCAGAAATGGGGCATCACTCATGCGACCCAAAATCAGGACCAACTTACAAACGCCGTAATATACGTCAGCGACGTCCAAATGGCGGCGGCCCGCGAAATTGCGTTCGGAGTTACTCCGTCATACACTACAAGATGAAAATATGTTGTTATAACACCAAATATTACAAACACTTTTAAAAAATTAACAATATTTTTCCTGTTTGAAATAAAATAAATATGTCGATGCGAACCAAAATATCGCGTTACTAATAAATAAACATGAAAACCCTTTTTTAGTTTCATTCGTCGGCCAAATCCCACTCCCGGTCGATGTACGTTAAATGCCCTGCGGACGAAGCGACATTGGAAGTCATACAAAATCTGTCTGAACATTCAATTCACCGATACTTGAGCAAAACACATTGACAAGGGTTGGTAGAAGTGATAGAAGCTTTATAGACGATTAGACACCCTTTCCAGCCCAAACTCGACGCCGTGTGGGGGGGAGGTTTTAATGCTAATGAGCTTTTAATTGCCTTCTCACCCTCATCGCCGCATTTCGCACTCGAGTTGTGTGCGCTGTGACCCAAATGGGAACTGAAACATCGTCATCACTTGATAGTAGCTTAAGCGGATGATGATTTCCAGACTAATCCAACACATCTCCTTCCAAATCAAGTGTTAAGGTAGACCAGCAGATCATAAATCGTGAATACGTAACGAATAGGAAACTTGTCAATAGATTTCTAATGGTAACTAGTGTTTGGTATCATCGTGACCCGCACGTCATCCAGTAGCGCAGTAGCAGCTAATGCGCAGACGTCGTTGAGAGTAAAAGAGGATTTTGAAACAAGGTCTTTCGCCTTCTGCCTCAAGCGAAGTAGCAATTTCTCTTTTACGACGCTGAGAGGGAGGCGCTGACTGACTGACTGNCGCCTTCTGCCTCAAGCGAAGTAGCAATTTCTCTTTTACGACGCTGAGAGGGAGGCGCTGACTGACTGACTAACTGCCGCCTCCCTGTGTCAGTCAGCTCGTGACATGTCGCGACGTGACTCGTAGACCCAGTTTCACTGAGCGGAAAAAATGTATATCATCACGATTTTCTTAAAAAAAATTTGATTTGATAAATTGAATCACGATTACCTTGATGCGTTTTACCATGGTAAACTAATCGTCGATAATGTTAATCGATTTTTCTAAACAATTATATAGGTTTGGTTGTTAGTAGTACTTTTGCAATGCATTGCGGATAACTTGAGAACGAGTGACGGGCTTGAAACTTATTTTGTCGCTCACAACGGGCACCAGAGGTGGCTGCGGGCCTCCCTCGTGCCAATGAACATAACCTATAAATCGAGCCGAGGGCAAACAAGTAAAATGGACGCCATATTGTTTGCAGTACTCAGAAGATAAACGCGTTTAAGCGTAAAGTAGTCGGCAAAACGCGTTTCGATAATCCTGATTAACTGCTTCACTTAAAAGCCAACACATCAAGTATCCCCAACACCAATTTTGCTTTGGCTTAAAGGATTTGCGAACATTACTTAAAAATGGTTACGATAATTGTCTTCACTCTTTGTATCTAAACGTAACAACATTTAACGAAAAACGTTTGAAAATATGTCTCTTCGTTTGTAACTTAATTGCAAAACGATTTATTTTAATATCTGTCTTTATTTACTCCCTTTAAGAACGAGAAAGAAAAAGTCAAACTTTGTAAATACATTTAAAGTATAGAAGGTGAGGAATACATTTCGTTACATCTCTACACTGTTTGTTGTTGTTAGTTGCTTTGAAAACGAGGAGCTCTGTGAGCTGTGTACCATCTATCGCAGAGACTTCGTCCATTAGAAATCCATTGACAAGTTTCCTATTCGTTACGTAATCACTACATAAATATGAATACTTCTTTTCTACCTCAAGACCTAAAGATCTTCGAATGTAACTTCTTAATTGCAACCATTATTATTTTAATATGTCTTCATTTATTTTATACTTCCTTTATTTCTTCTTAACTAAAAGCAATCAAGTTTACATTATTCTACGTACTACCTGACGAAAATTTACTAAGCGGAAAGATTTTTATTTCATACCGCCATTATACATCTTCCTTTCGCGATTGTAACGAAAAATCCTAATTAAATCCTTTTACACCTTTCACAAATAAATAAAAATTAACTTTAAAGACTTATTTTTGAAATTTATTTTGTGGTTCAAGCCGTGAGGTCCGCTCTTCCACATAACCACACGCATTGGTTGAAAGAATTGGGAAGGAGTGATGCAAGGTTGTTCGCGGAAAGTAAGGTATCGAACCATCATAGATCTGCAACGAGTGAGGGAAATTCCCACCGAAAAACTCAACAAGTTCGGACAACTCAAGGATCGAACTTCATTTTCAAAGCAAAAAGTAGTATTCCATTGTTCTACTTACAAATATTTTATCACGCTACGTCTGGCCTTTTCAAGTGTTAAAAAAATAAAATACAATGTAAAGTCGTCATATTTTTGAAATACTAATGACGCAGACTATTTATTTCCCTTTCGAGTAAAGAATGGTTAAAACGTTGACCAACAAAAACAAATAAATATCATACGTGACTTTAAAAAAGTTATTGGTTTTTAAAATTATTTTTCTTGATATCATGATAATACGTGTCTGGTAGAACATCGGTACTATTTTTTTTACTTTTTTTACGATTCTATAAAAATCACTTGTCTATTTTGCTTCAATTATCAGAAACTGCATTCTTTGGGAGAATTGGAACTGAGTAATTGGAAGCACAGTAAGTGGACTTCATTGTATCGGCTGCGTGACATTGCCCTTGACTTTTAAACCGTCCCCCGCCGCTCGAGCTGCCCTCTGCAGGCACAAAAACGCTCTGCAGCGGCGGCGGCGGCAACAGTCAAAGGATCTGTGACGTCGTCATTCGGATCTTTACGACGAATCTCTCGGGAAGTTCTTCTTTGTTTTGTGACGTCCGCGATCATTTTACTCAAAATGAAAACTTTTAATCATTTGCGGTAATGGTGGCGCGACTAGTATATTTACTGCTCTACACAACTAATTACTTTCGGAACGCTGCCACCACTGAGTTTTGCCAACAGAAACTTAACAAAAGATAAAGACTGAATATTATGTACAAAAATTTACATAATTTATACGTCAATTTTTATCGTAATTAGTGAAAGAGAAAATACAAACAACATGAATATAATTTTTACTCTCATGGTCTCCGCATCTTTCAAGAACGTTTTTTTGGCGAGATACTCTATAGAACAAGTGTGTATAAAACATACCTTTGCTTTATTCTTTTGTGTCAGGAATTAAATAACTCATTTTCATCAAACTGCAGGCTAATGATGTGTATTGTGAGATCATGTTTTCAATTACATCTATTCTCAGATTTATAACACAATTTTTCAACAGTAATCGTAAACAGTGATGATGTTTTTTTGCATTTAGGTCAAATAAAACAAAGAAATTTTGGTCAACGTCATCATCAAGGGCTTAACTGACTTTTACTTACTTTTTCGGAGGGTACAGTACTCTCTCGTGTGTAGAGTGTTCCAAGGAAACGATTTTGGAGTGTGCGGAATGCGTGGTTGTTGTTTTTTTTTGTTTTTTTTTTAATGTACACTTGAGAATTTTATTCGATTTCTAGTTCTGATGACGACCAAAATTAAAGATCGAAACGTAACCATATCATTTTTTAAAAAATTCTCACTTTTATTAGAAATGCAAAAAACAACATCGCTATTGATAAATACGGCCAATAACTCTCACATATGGAATTGTAAACAATTAACATATAAACCTTTTATAAAGGTTAGAATAAATAAAGTTAAGTACAGTTAAATAAAAGTAAAGTCCAACAGAAGAGACTTAGTCACTTCTCTCAATTTGTAAATTACAGTTAGTAAGGTAGATTTCAAAATTTTACATTTTATAAAATTTTATAAAATGAGAGTTAAAATATTGAAGAATAGCGTTGATTTTTTTAAAAGATGTGTCTTTGTAGTCGCGTTCTTTATTTCTAATTAGAGTTCCAGTCACTTGGCAACACAGGAAGATCCAACAGCTGTAGGAATTCGCACGTGACATGATTATTCCAATACACGAAATTCCTCCAAGATATAGACGACTCAGACAGGAATCGAACACGGTAACCTCTGCGTCCGAATTCACCAGAACTCACCAGCCAATGATCGAGTTCTATATTTCGTCCTCTCCACACGTGGAGAACACGTGTGGCAACTTTCAGTTCAGAAGAAAATGGCGGCGAGTCGGGAAGCGAACCCGGGAATCCGGTATTGATCGCAGGGGTGTCAACCACTACACGTTCTATATCATTCCCATACCCTTCAAATCTCATTCTTTACTAGTTTGACGAAAACACACTAGATATTAAAAAAATGTTTCCTTTGATACAAAGGTTTGGTTTTGAAAAATATAAATACCTGTGAAATATTCATATCCCATGGTGGTCACAATGATATTACAGAATTCAAGTTGCCCACAGTTCAGTGGATATTATTTGCAATATAAATTCTACCTCTAAAGTATATAACCCTGAGTAACGTATCTTGCGTTAATTCCGAAGAAGAAGAAGAAGAAGAAGAAGAAGAAGTAGGAGAATAAAGTTGAAAGAATGCAAATACAGAAACGCAGCAGCACGCGACCGCGTGGTACATGATGGTACGAAGACTCCATGCAGAGCCACAGCGACTACCCACATTGATCCTCGCGTGTTCCCTTCTTCCTGCATTTTTATAGCAGACAGCAGACATCGAAATTCCTCTTCTCAAATCACAGGAGGCGTCTTATAGATAACAAAAGACTTTCAGGACGCACAAATGACAATAGATAAACGTGATATTAAATATGTAAAGATAAAACCCAAAATAATAACAAAAAAAAAGAAGCAGAAACCACCTAAAAGTATGCTATGATATTGAATTTTATAAACCAGATAATTTTTTATTGTTTGTGCGTAGAAGCAAACTCCCGAGTGTACTTTTTACAAATATCACTTTGATATACAACGTTTGTAACAATTAACCTCTTTGTCCATAAATATGAACTATTTTGATTACATAATGGACGTTAATAGTATTATAATTTTTTATCATTTTATGCTTTTTAGACCTCTCACAACTCAACGAAATCAAAACTGAAAGGAGATGGCTGTCGAGATATTCTGCCTCTCTTTCGAAAACGAAATATTCTCCGATTGCACTGAATTGCGGAGCTTGTTTGACGGACGAAGGGAAACTAAATGGGACACACAAAAATGAAATTTATCGTATGTGTGTTTCAGAAAAAAAAATATACATAAAGAAACCCAAAGCATCTCTTTTAGTGGGACGCTTCTTTTAAATACAACTATAATTCCTAATATTTCCGTGTGCCATTCATGGCTGTTGAATTATCATTTCACTGAAATTCATGTCTTCCGAAGTGATTTGGATCAAAATATTTCACACAAATTCTCTAACAAGAAAGATAAATAAACAAATAGAAACGAATATTGCAAGGGAAGCAGCTGCTCTCATCCCTCTCATACTTAGCGAGGAGTCTGTTTTCAATGGTACCAACACTTCATTTTTCGTCGACCAAAGAACCCTAAAAGAAATTCGTATAAACTCATCAAAAAAAATTTCAAATCTGAAATAGTATCGATGGTTACGAAAGCCGACGAATAGTGTGGAATTTACACGGATTGACTTTGTAAGATTTGAAAATACACGACGTGAAGCTCTTTTGTAGCTTTCACTTCAAAATGTCTCAGTTGGAAAAGTAAACCCTCAGCGACTTTTACCAAAAATCTATACCACATATATCTCAAACTATAGAAATGTGATGTTGGTGCTACTGAATTTTAAATACTGCAATATCACTTTTTATATGCGTTAGTCCTCGACTTAAAAATACATGATTCTGACTATTTTCATTTTTTTAATTACAAACTTACTTTATCGAACAAAGCTAAATGTGGTTATGTATGTTATGACAATTTTCCCGACGAAAATATACTCGTCCTGGTATCTGCGTGTTGTGCCAATAATAATAACAACATAACTACAGGGTCTGCTCTGCCGTCTGACTATAAAAAAGAAAGAAAAAAAAAAGTACAATTTATACAGAAGTAGAAAAATTAGGGAAAAGTACTTTTAAGTCTGGGAAAACAAAAGAAGGGATCATCCCGGGTGACCTTCAGCGATTGAGGCAGAATCAGGATAGCAGATTAAGGACCCAACAGCAACTTCATAAATTATTTCAGTTAAACACTATTTCACAAATAAATATCAAGATAATTGTAATTTATATAAATGAACGAATTAAACAGTTCAAAAAAATTAATGACATAGTACATAGTTAAAGAAACAAATAGATTTGAATCTCGAACAGAATGAGGACTTGTGTTCACCCAGAGGTGTACACGCGCTGTTGTCCTCAATTGTAAACTCGAAACGCGACTCCAGTGTTTCTTCTGAGACGTGTGACATGAGAGACATCTGGCGACACAAGAGAGAAGTCGGTTTGCGCAGCGATAGAAAGTTACCGCAATTTACAGCGCAAAAAAAAAAACAAAAAAAAAAACTAATTAGTACTGAGGAAGTGCTACTCGTAATGTTTGGGTCTGAGGATTTGAAAGTCAGTTTCCGATGGCGAGTACTTGGTATTCTCCAAGGCATGAAAATAACACAATATGGCTGCCTAATACGAAACAGACCGAATAAATATTATTAGTAGTGACTGATGTGATTATTATTAGCTGAAAAAAAAAAGTTATAGCACAAACTAAGATACAAAGTAACATTAGTACCACACGCTCATTGCAGAAAGAATAGATTAGCGTCATGAGAGCAAGTGAAGACAATTATCGTTGGCCAATGTTGGCCACACTGACAACGAACACTCTTCCTATAGGAACAAACTGATTCATAACGATTGTCAAGAGAGAGCAGTCACCATCTGCCTACGACCGCACTGAAATAACAATAAACTAATTCACTGAAATTGCTTCGCAATAAACAATGTGGGGGTGGGGTGGGGGGAGAGTCCGTAAAGGATAGTTGAAGGCGTTACGACGTTACATAGGGTAAATATGTTATCATAGAGTACATAGGGTCTACGTCGTGTGACGGGGGGTTGAAAACGAGTAATTGATGTACATGGGATTCTTTAACCTCTGTGTTCCGAAAGCAGTCATGTCATTCTGTTCTTTACAATATTTTCGAGTAAACCTATAAATATTAAAACGGAAATCCACAATAAATAATAAGTGTTTGTATAAACAAACAAACAAACTTAACCGCAAATTGATAGTTCACGTGTCCTCCAAAGTCGAGTCAAGCGACAATAAAGGTAATTGTCTGATTCATTGTGAGTGATCCGTTCATTTCTATTAGCACGACCTGAGGAACGAGTTCAAAACGCGCCTCGCTTCGCTTCGCTTCACTTCACTTCACTTCACTCGGAGCAGATAACATACGAATCACGCTCCTTCCTCTGCGCCTTCTGCTCCCCGCGTACCGTGTGTACATTGCAAAATGGACTCTAATTGACAGATCCTCTCAAGCAGGCATTTATTATAGCTATGGTTAAAATACTGCTTCAAAAATAAAAAGCAATAAAAAGTTGTGTAGCAAAGCCTAAACTGTGTACGAATTAAAATTTAAATGGAATACGTTACTTGAAATGATAAATAAAAATTTAATTATATTACACTGTTCAAATAAAGTTTCACTCTATTTAACATATAATCTGTTTGCGCGACTTGAATCCATTGCATCTTGAATCCACACTAAGAAATCATATCGCGTTCACAAAATCCCTTAACATCGGTAAAAATATTAATTGTCCATTCCTTAATTAACAACGAATGATTTTCAACCTTCTAAGGAGCCGCAGAAGAAAAGTGAGCAACGAACATGATGTAAGCAGTAAAAAAACACTGGTTCTAAAAAATTTCTTCTCGCGGTATGAGGAAGAGAGATGTCAAAATGCTTGTGCACTACGGAAAAATCCTTCCTTAAGTTAAAATAATAATAATAAGAACAGCCCTCATTGGTCCATCGCCGTCTCCTCCTTGAAACAAAAACAAATGAACGGTGAGTGGCCGTCGTTAATTCACTCACTTTACCACGCACTCACCAGGAGCGCTGCCGTCGCCGGGATGGAAAACCAGTGGCGAAGTGAGAGCCGAACGGACGAACGAACGTCTCGACGACTTCATGTCGTGGAAGAAAAAGAGAGAACACAAAGCATCACGACTAAATGGAGTCGTCGGCAGGACGAACATGAAATTGATGGCGATATCATGAGACAGTAATACACTGTATTTCACGTTTTTCATTACTCATAAAAACAAATATGACTTTTGAAACACTACACATTCAACATCTTGCATTCTCCAACTCAAATATTTCTCAGCTCCTAACTATTAATATTTGAAAACATGTTTAATCTGATTATAACACAATCTTTATCTCGTGAAGTCATTTGTATATTTTTATCATTTACATATTCATACTTAAGTAGTAGTGTTGTTTCTATTTTTCTCCCATGTCAATTTTCATCTTCTTATCCTGTAATGTAAATGTCTTGAAATGGTTATAGACGGATGATTAGACGGATGTGGTCTGAGTCTCGACAAAATAAAGACACCGTAGTAATATAATTCCTGCTCTCTTATATTCTCTGTAAATTCAATTACAAGCTTCAGCAGAGTTATCCTCGAAGAAATCAGATAAAAGGACTCTCTGCACTTTTACATTTATTTTGTATTTATTTTTAATGTCACCCTACGGCAACATCGAATGAGATTTTGCGTAGAGAACACGTGTAACTGACATTATTTTGAAAACTACAAGAGAATCGACAGAAGAAAAATGGTTGTCCCACGGCGAACGGGTGGTGTAGTGATCAACACCCGTCTTCATTTGACACGATTAATCCACGTCTGTTTTCTCCAAAGTCCGAATACGGTCGTTTTTTGTGACAGTTCAGACCGTAATTCTCTGAAAACACCCTANTCTTCATTTGACACGATTAATCCACGTCTGTTTTCTCCAAAGTCCGAAGACGGTCGTTTTTTGTGACAGTTCAGACCGTAATTCTCTGAAAACACCCTATTGTTATGCTCATATGTTACACGTGTCATCCTCCTGTCTGTGAAATGCTGCAGTGTATCATTCCGAAATCAGTGGTAGAGTTGCACATAAGTGTACAAATCAATTTACACGAAAATTGAATGAAACGCGAGGCCAAAATACTCTCCGTATAAATTCTATATTATTCTAATATACATATCAATTAAACATATTTTCAAATTCAAAAAAATTGAGATAAAATGATCCGTGAAGGAAATCGTTAAGACTGAATGAATGAACTATTTCCTCCAGCGAGTGAATCAATGTGAAGCCATTCTAAGCTTCCCTCGCACGACGACGACACACCCCACTCCGTGTCTCATATTCATCATCTTCTGTTTTAACTACGTACTCTTTATTAGGGGAAAGGTTTATAGCCCTGCACCGTTTGCGGTTGGGAGGCAGCGGCAAGTACCACAAGACCATAGGAAATATTAGAAAAGATTCCAGCTTTAATTCTAATAATAAGGAAATTAAATTAAATTTATATTCTAGTAGATGCAATGAGATTTTTACAAACAATTATTGGAACGTTAACCGAAGTCATCTTGAAAGTCCTTTTTAACGTGACACAAACGTTCGTTTGACGAATAAATCGTTTGCGCAAATATTAGAATTTTCAATAACAGAAGTACAACGTCAAAGTGAATGAAACATTTATCATTAATAATCGGGAAAAAGGATAAAAGAAGTGTTGAAGTATTTTTATGATATCTCCTCGTTTTCATTTCCTGTAGTTTTTTATTTTGTGAAGTATTTCGATTTAAGAGCTCCTATTAAAAACAATAATGATAAAAGACACTACGTGTAATTAGTGTAATTACAAATACTATAATAATATTTTTTTCATAAAGAGCAGGAAGATTATTATTGTTATTGAACCTTTTTCTCTCAGAACCGCAAAATACCTTTAGGTGTAAATATACTTTAGGTGAGAAGTGTGTTGTACCTTCCTATGTCCATATTGTGACAGATTTACTGCCCTCTGGTGAGAAGGTGAATGAACGAAAACGTTGCTAAAATATGTTCGCAGCTCAAAGAGTTTTATTCGGTTAACCGCAATATCTAGATCAAGTTGTTTGCAAGACATAATCCAAATATTTATTACTTTCCCATTAAGATATTTTCACACCGTTGCTCAACTCTTTCTTCAAAACAAATGATTTCAATTTCGAAGCTATTTTCCTGCGTGACATTTTCATCGTTTCTTATTGTTCATATAAGTGTTCCTTAACAGTCCTAGAGTCCCCCCCCCGTCCACGTTTCTTCTCCCCCTCTCTCTCTCTCTCCCCCTCTCATGAGTGGCGGTCCATTGTATAATGAAGAATCTACAGTTTATACTAATACGTACTAGTAAAAAAAATATTTTTTGTTGTTAAAATGTTCGTTATAACGTACCTTACTATTTTTTATTCTTATATCTTAATACGGGTAAAGTGAAGCTGCAATGTTTAAAAATCCTTAGGAATTGCCCTTCATCTCACATTGATGGAATACGTCCCTCGCTTGCTTTCTTCCCGAGAGTAAATTAGTTTATTGTCCCCCATGTTCATACAGTTCAAATAGTTTAAAATGCCTTTTATACCCTTTCATTCCTAATCCCTTCATCAGCTCAAAGAAATTGAAAAGAGAGCTCTAGAAAAGGATCCCTTAATAAACAGATTCATACTGCTACAACCACCCACGCCTAGATAGAAAAACGTCTTATTTTGTTAGTCATCCAACATACAGCGCGCGCATCGAGTCCTTCCTTCCTTCCTTCCGCAAGTGACGAGAGGTGCAGCGTAGAGTATAGAGGTCACGTAGCAGAGTGTCGGTTCCCCAATGAGATGACAACAAAGAATAGTCTTTGTTTATATGCAGTCAACTTGCACCCTTTTAAGATTCCTAGCGAGAGCTTTTCTCTACACAACGATCTTCGTTGATCTTTTTTCTTCACGAAGCGAATTTCACAGTCATTTGTTGGGGGGAAGGAAACATGGACTCAATATTTAACAATGCAAATCAGGAATCGGAAATTTCCATTTATATAACGCCTCGAAATAATTCAATTGATCGAAGTAACAGGGTCACAAAGAAAATTTTTTTCTCCAAAAGATCACCATCACGGTTTCCTTCGTCCTTCGCTCTCAGATAGAGATCTTCGTCTGTTATTGAATCGTGGGCGAAGGGAAGACATGATGCATATCGTACAAGAAAATAAGTATTATGCGCAAAATAATCAAAGCACTCACTCGCACGTCACTGGAAAAGAAATTACACTGTTTAACTCAACTCAACTCAACTCAAGGTCACACTTGGGCGTCTTCTTTAAAAAATTTAAAGAAAAATGGCGCTACTCCATCCCACGTGAGAGACAATCAAGAAAGAAAGAACTAATTTATAATCAAAAGCATCTCTCTCTCTCTCCATTGACACACGAGGCGCAAGTGAAAATAATTGTTCAAAAGAATGAGACTTACTCGTATAAAATAACGAAATCGTATTACCAGGAAAAATAATTTATTATCTACCTTTTCTTGAAGAAGTTTCTCGAATTACGGATCTACGTTAGAAAGACTATTCAACCTGTGCTTAGTGAACGTGTCAATCACTCAGGTCATGAATTGTACAGAATAAAACGTCTCACCGACACAAAAATTAGAATACTGATTAGAACAAACACAATAGAATACGTACTCAGTTTGGCTAAGACCATCTGGTCTGCACTTCCCCCAAACCACGAATACATCAAACTTACAAAAATATCAAGTGAAATTTGAGATAATACTTAAAAGTAAAGTAATAAATACAAGGAGAGGACATCCAAGAAGTAGTAAGATCGATAACCGATTCCACACAACACAAAAAATTACAGAAGCAAATATTAGAAATTCTGAAGAGAAAACAAAACAACAAACTCAATTTACAATGAACACGAATCTCAGACGCGGCAAGGAAGTAAAATAAAAACAAAATTCAGAACAGCCAATAAAAGAGAAAACGAGGAATTAAAAACACTTTAAAAACAGAAGTGGAAATGAAGCTGAAGATGGTAGGTGTTGCTGGTGTTGCGTCGAAGGAAAGCAGATCGGCAGATGTCACGGTGAGCCTCGCACAGTCTCCGCCAGGGGCGCTGATGCGACTGGCGACAGGTGAACGTCCAAACAAGTGACAACCAATACTCGCGCTTTCAAAAACCAAAGAATAACAAAATGATTTACATTGTACTCAAATGCTAATAAATACGTATTTATATCTAGGATCAATCACTTTTATATCACTTTACATTTTGTGAATTGTGCAAATATATTTAAAGAAATTACTCAAATAACAAGTGACACTTACTAATCAAAATTATATTACTACTGCAAAACACGATACATTACGCAAGAACACCCCATAGCTTCACACAAAGTAATGCAGATTTTTTAAAATACGGAAATAAAACATTATTTTGATATGATTTTCATTAATCACCATTAACGAAAAAAACTGAAGAGGAAAGGCTTTCAATCAGTTCGTACGATTAGCAAAACGGAAAACTCTTCAAAAGAGAGGAATTTACAAATAAAACAAAACATCTGAAGTTTAAAATAGACACCTTTACGCGTTATTTTAAAATAACGAATTTTTTTATTAAGTTCATACAGGAATCGGTAAGAAAAATGATGGGGCTATTCCAAACCACAAAGACTTTAAATAATAAATTACGAAAATATAGCCTATTCCTTTAATATCTTATATTTTCGTAATTTATTATTTAAAGTCTTTGTGGTTTGGAATAGCCCCATCATTTTTCTTACCGATTCCTGTATGAACTTAATAAAAAAAATAGGCGATTCCTTTAATATCATGGGCTCTAATGACCTCGATGTTAACGAGCCCTAAAGTCCCAACCAAAAACAAACAAAAAACCCTTTAATATCGCCCGCGTCAGCGCTCGTTTATTCTTAAAGCTCATTCGTTATTCAGTTGATTTCGCTCTTCAATAAAGGAATGCGATAAAACATGACAATCGCACTGTACACAGCAAACGTCACTGCATCGGTAGAAACGAGGTCAAAGCGTAATACAAAATAGACGAATTTAGGTCAGAAATAAACGGAAAATACCTCATTATAAATGCTTCATCTGAATTTATAATTCAATGACATCATATATTCATTAACGTCGTAGTATTATCTTTATAACTCCACGTTGCAAAGGTGTAAAATATCATTTTCCTGCGATTCAGAGGACTTGGAAGAAAAAAAAATTGGTCGTGATAACGAGATGATTTAGTTTTTCGATTTTCGTCAAACGCAGGACGAAAGAAATTCTCATCATTACATCGAAAGAAAGCATTGAGCATTGAGCATTGAGCATTGAGCACCCGTCTCGTGTCGGAGGATGTGGCAACGCCGTCGCACTCAGCTGTTTCGCGTGTCGAAGTGACATCACTGCAAAACAATGGACGGTAGCATTCCTAGTTTTAAATCATTCTGTTGTGACCGGACGTCGTCAAAGGTTTTCCTGCTCTCAGCTTTTTAACTGGGACACATCGCCATGGCCTCGTTATACTATATAGCAGAAGCTCAATTATACTTTGATCAGAGAGGGAGGAGGAGGAAAAAACAAAAACAAAAAAACATCAATTGTTCCAAGGTTTGGGTCGGAAGAGGCATCGTTTATACAACACGCTAATAAATATCGGGTTGTTCCTTGACACAAGTTTAAGTAACTGAAAAGACTTGGCTGTAAAGAAGGCTATTTCTGTCTACTCGCAGAATCAATCCCCCGAATCCCCAGAGGTTTCACCGAGAACATTGGGAATAATGCAAATAAAAAAAACTCGATAAATTCATTAAAAAATGGCACCTTTTTTGTTTTCCGATTTATTTTGTGAAAACAGTGCACTATACGAAAAAAAATTGTTTGTAAAAATAAAATTAAAAAATATGCACCGCTTCTTTTTTTTCTCTAATGAAGTACAAAAGTCCGAAAGGGGCGTTGAATTTATACCCTCGAGCATTTTGGAAAATTCTGTCCGGAAATTGTGGGAAAAAATCTGAAACTTCGCTCCACTACCCACTGTAAAATGCTGATGAAGATTTTTGGCTTCTCCGCTTCTAAAAATGAGGATGCGAACCTAAAAGAGACGAATGATGACGAATGAAACGGCGGTCGTCGTTGGTAAAGGCAGGCAACACGTGCGATCATCGACAGACTTCATCACTCACCCGAAAAGAAGAGAAAATGAAGGTAAATTATCCCCAAAAATGTACCACACGACATTAGAGAATACTCTTAGAGTGCATAATGGGAGTGTGGTATGAGTGTCCTTTTCGTTATTGAGGGACTGAAACTATTCCAAGTTACTAGATTATAATAAGGCCTATCTACTCTCTAATTCAATGACTTAAACTCAAAACTAAAACGCCCCAAAAAAAATCAAGGGACAAAATGCTCTCATCCTAAATGAGGTGCGAGTAGGTGTTAAGACGAAAACTAGACCTCTCTCGAGAAGCGTTTCGAAGAAGTGAAACAAGAAAATAAATTATTGTTACACAGCGTGATGCCGAATTCACGGTACAAACTTTAAGACTGTCACAATCATTTATCGTATGTATAGGAATGAATGTTTGGACGCAAGTGACACAGTAAAAATACGAAAGGATCTCGTTGCTGGAAAATATCCTCTTAGTAGCTGCTGCTGCTGCTGCACGTCATATGAGTGAAATATACCTCTCTGGCATCTTTGAATGTGTGTAAATGCGCCAATCGCCGTCAAGCACATGGGTAGGACTGTTGGTGGACTTTGCAATTGTGAACAGTTATTGAAAAAAAACATTGCACTCGTCAATAAACACTTCTTTGTCTTTGTCTTTCCTTCCTTCCCTTCTTCTCTTTATTTCTTGCGTTTACGCCACGATGAAAGTTTATACCCTGAATTGCGAATCATTCTGTATATTATTAGACTCTAAACCCTATGGAATGGAACAACAGGTAGGAAAGAGAATTTCAATGTGTTCTTGGTGGAGAGTGTTTCTTTAGAGGTGAGGCGAGTATATGCAGCGGCGGCGGCGGCGGCGCAGACGCGCGTAGGACGCGGGCGAACGTCAAAATCCCACGCGCGTCGGGGAAAACCTGCTTCGTCCCACGACAGACACAGACAGTGAGTGCACTCCGGCGGGAGGGAGGAACACTCCGGCAGCGCATTGCGCAAGTGGGTGGGTTTCGTATACACTTTTTCTACTACACACTAAACACTCTCTCACGAAACGATTAACAGAACATGTAAAACCAACGATTTAATTCTGCTGCTAAGTGTAATAGTTTAAATGAAAACAGATATCACCTATTACATAATTCCTTTCTATCTTTGTACTCTCACAGAAGCACAATTGTGACTCACGAATTTCTTCCTTTTCACAAAAAAAAAATGTTATAAATCAGAACGACAGATGGTATTTAAAAAAAAACAAAAACAAAAAATAACAACGTAGAATTGGGATAAAACGAGAATAAATAAGTATCGGTCTATTCTCTTGAAGCATTTTGAAATGAAACTCAGAAAATGTGGAACGAATTTTTATTGGGAGTATTTCGTTATTTAATACCTTTTTATTTCTTTTACTAAAACGTTATTTCTTCGTGTTTTAGTATGTCTGGTGACTGACGCGTGGCACCAGCGTAAGAAAAAGGAAAACACCTTCTAATAATACAAACTATGACAAACGCTTTGCTTTACAACTCGTCTTACAACTCTTCATCCGGGGCGATAAGAAGAAGAAGACCGAAAGCGTCTTCTTCCAGTGGAGAGATGTAGTTTTTTTTTCTTTTTCTTATGAAAACGGAAAAAGCAAAAGCAAAAGAGCAAAAGCACATGTGAGTGTGTGGGCGAACCGGATGGTAGGGCGAGCGAGTGAGCGAAGAGCGGTTCGTGGTGGATGTCTGGTGGGCGTCTGGTGCAGAGTGGAGGTGGTGACGGTGGGAACATCATTATACACAGACTTTTTCCCCACAAGATCTACATCTTCAAATTTCCTCGTTCTTTACACGACCAAACAAGATGCAATAAAGAGACAAATTTTGTTATAAAAAGAGGGGAAAATTCTAAATATAATTTCCATTCTAAGAGAATATTTATTATATTCTACATTTTAAAAACCCATGAAAGCATAGATTAAGTACAGATTACACTTTATTATTATTAAAACGACTTTTCTTCCCTCTTCTATTTCGCAGCAACAGCAGCCATCAATCGATAACCAATTACTCAGTTAATCAAGAGACAATTTCTAAGTCAATTTCTAAGGGGTTTTTCTTTTCATGCGACCCAGTCCTTCGATTTATTTCTAAAAGACGAACGTGTGAGAAGTGTTTTTGTTGATGACGTAATGGCAGACAGAGAGCGAAGATGCGAACGTGAAATGGTTCAAGAAAAAAATATCTTTAATATATATATATATA
>NNCF01131207.1:143821-158315 GCA_002313205.1 Laupala kohalensis | reverse complement strand
TTTGTTATAATTGTATCAGAAACATATTCACATACACATAAACTTTCTAAGGCTAGGACCTCTTGTTTTCAAATCATCAACAATTTTGAATTGCTTGAATTTCAAATCGTGGCTAATAATTTCAGAAGGTTCATATCATGATTGAAAATATTTTCTGATATAAAATTAATTCATGCTGGTAATATTCATTCACTTGTGCCGATCGAAAACCCTTGATTTGAGTAAAAGCGAGAAAGAACAAAACGAATTTTTGGAAGATATAGTTTCCACTCATTCACTTATTGAAAAGCAATATTTTAAAAATAATTGATATAAAAAATCTATAAAAAAAGTTAATTAATTTTAACTCCATAAAGATTTTCTTACCAATAAACAAAAGTTTTAAATTCTTTGGGTATGATACAACAGGTGTACTTCTGATTCTTATTCATGACCTCAGTCTCATTGTCTCTAAAAGTTTTTTGGAACAAATATGCGCTAAGGAGAAGGCATAAATAAGCCACGGTAAACATCGTGTACAGATGTTCACGTGTAGTTGTTGAGAGACGAAAAATGCGAACAAGTAGAAGAGCAATGTAATGCACAAGTTACCATGCGAATCCTCACCCCATAAATCACCGAGATACAAATTCTCTCGGATGAATACAAATGACTTTGTAATATATTAACTTCAACATCTTATTGATTCTAGAAGGCACCTCATTCAGGTGTTACTGAAACACGTTTACGCGCGCGAAAACAATGCTCTTTGCTCTTTTCACACGATTTTGTGTTCATACTTGTTCATAGTCTTGAAAAGTTTCTGAGGCAACTGCAAACACGAGTTGCAGTAGTGGATACACGATCCAGACACTTTTTAATTACGTCTATCGTACATCAAGTAGGTGATGGCAAGCACGATTTTAGAATACAAATCTACTTCATTTGTTATTCCGAATACTTGATATGAACACTTGCAAGTAATTAAAAACCCTTGTCACATCTTCCTTCATTCAATTCACATGCGATTCATTCCTGACTAAATCTAGAATGAAAAGAACGAAACGAGAAGAAATTTATGTTGAGCACAGGTGGACTTCCCTAAGTCCTTTAGTAAATACTGGTAAAATAATTGAATTATACTAAAGAAATATGCATGTTTCCTATAACCCGTGGGACGAAACATACCCAGGGAAAAGTAAGTATTTTAAAAGTAAGAGAGGTTGTTTCGTATTTCTCTCAGTTAACAGCACTGTCACGCAATTTCATATTCGTAAAGCTCAATATATGATGGAGTATTTCGAACGTTTAGAGGATAAATTTTAAATATGTCTTAAACTTGGGCTTAATTCATATCTGAGCGCACTAAAAATATTATGAAGTAGGGTTGACTGTTATACTGTGAAAAAATTGTGCTGTTTTAGATTCTAAGATATGGACATCATCTAATCTTATTTGAATGATAAATTGTAAGACGTTATTATGTTGCTCAGGGTTGCATTTGTGCTAAAAATGCTTTTTCGGCTCCATAGGATTTTAGCGAAAATACAACCATATGAAACATAACATGTTTCAATTTCTCATTCTGTGGTAATATGCCAACATCCCACAAAAAGTGTAAGTAAACTAATATCCTTCACTCAATTTTTTTAATTAAACATTTTCAGTCCAACAATGATAAATCACATTTTTATTGACCCCTTATCCTGTAATTTGTGTCTCATTTTCATTCAGAAATTAACCAACACTGTCAAGAAACACGAGGAATCAACGTAATCTGACTTAGATTAAATTGTCCCAAATGCGGCACATCATGAGCTTTCCATGTCGAAGTCCAGAGGATCAGAACAAAATATTATGTATCTCCAATCCTTAGACCTTTAGGAACGAAACCAAGAAAAAGTTTTTACAGGACCAACCAAAATCCTTACCCACACACGATAAAGAGGACCTTAAAAATACTCAAAGATTCATTATTTATTTATGTTATGGCTTACAAGACCCGCTCTTTTACTTAACCATGATTTGAGTGAGAAAAAGAGAAAGAAAGATTTTTGGAAATGTTTAGGTACCGAACCAATATTAGTCAGGGCTAGAATGTTTCAGCGCTCACAATTAATCGTTACGGTGGTGCAGCGATATGAGTTTCAGCAACTCAAAATTTCGGAACTTCGAAACAGATATCAGAAACTAAACAAGCGAAAGAAGGATACACCATCGAATAAAGACTGATTATGTAAAATCTGAACAAAAACCCTCCTGACCAGAAATTCGTCAGAAAGCTAGGTTTCTGGGTCATTATAATNGGGGGGGGGGGGGGGGCTAAATGTTTTTGTAAATATATGTTATGTCTCAAAAACTGCGCGAGATATCAAAAACAAGTAAATGAAAAAACGTTATAGCTGAAAAAAATTCCAACAAACTTTGTTCTTAGTAATGTTTTCTTCAGACGCTCAGGAATATACATGTATATACGAACATATATGACCAAATATGTGTTGGAGCTGTATATAAGATGTGTCTAAGTTCAAAAGTGCACATAATTACGTATGACTTTACATACACACAACATGCAAAGATGAAAGGCAATATCGAAAAAAAAAAAACGATTTTTGGAATATTCCCTTTCAATTCAAAATGTTTGTGCATTTACTGCCTTATATCAATATATTTATATTTCTACCAACATCCAACTTTTTTAGCATGTAATGCATGTGATTGCATGTATAACGTTGCAAGAAAAATCATACATGTTCACAAACACTCGTAAATGACCAACCACACTTAATTAAAAAATTGGAAAAAAAGGTCTCAAATTTGAGCGCTCATATCTCGATTACTGTGCGTCTGACGAAAAAAATACTACAGACCAAATCTGTTGGAAATTTTGTCAGATATAACTTAACTTTTTTTAAATCTCGCGTAGATTTTGAGGTATTAAAAAAAACGTTTTGCCTCCCCCCTCTTTTGACTCCCTCAGTGGGGCCCACCTGTCCGCTGAAGTGTCCGATTTTTTCCCATTACAGAGACCCCCAAACCTAATTTTCTCCCAAGTTTCGTGTCTTGAGGAGTTTCGTCCTGTGAATATATTTATGTAATGGTTTATAAGAACTTCTGCATTAAAAGAAGACATATCACTGTTCGACAAAGCCGACCAGTTTAAGGACGATCCTCCACTTCAAGAGAAGGATGATCTTGAAAGAAAGTTGCCCGAAATATTTTTTTTTTCATCGGATGATTACGAAGTAGCAGTAGAAATCCAACTTTTTCTACAGAAGGCCTAAACCAGACTATTCTTTTCATGCTATTATTTCACGGAAACATATGAGTGCCATTATCTAAATATGTGCAAAGTCATGTCCAGACGAAATTCAATAGCATTTATCGATAAAGATATCGGAGTCAATAATGGAATCCGCACGAATGTAATACTTCATTATGACGATGCACCATGGAACTTATGTTCTACCCTCCACAGAGTTCTGAGAATCCTTACCCATAGGAAGTCAATCCGGAGTTAATTGGGATTCATCTATCACCTAGCGCTTCTTTACGTCCCTCGCTTTATAGTTAAAAAAAGTAGCAACACGAGAGAAACACCAATACGTCATAGTAAACACAGTCACGTGTTCACTAGCACATGTTCGAACTACATGAGTTTGATGGAAGAAGAAACCAGTGCAATGGTGAGTGTATGGATGCGCACGCCATGCATCTTCTGCCCTTATACGCGTCGGAGCGGGCAGCAATTAGACTCGACACGTCTTCCGTTTATCATCCTCGCTCGTCGCCTGCAGGTGTCACGGCCTGTAGGTTTTGCACTCAGGTTTTTCAGCGGCGACACTCCGTCATTCGAGGCGCGAGTGGTGGACTTGGATGCCTACATCTCTGAAGACTCCAGGACCGAAGACTTCTCATGTCTCATCGGCAACAAATGGAAGGGATCTATGGGAGTTCATTAAACGAATAGAGCTCGTGAATAAGAATAGACGGTGGTTCGCTCCAAATGGAAGCAGGCTAGAGATATGAACAAGAACCTTAATAATGGAAATAATGGAAAGAAAACATTAAGGACCGACTAGTGTACATGTGGAAAAGGAGAAGACAATGATGAAAACATTATGTATGTCTGACTAATAAATGGGGAAGAGCGAGGGAAATGATCCCAGAAGAATTTTAAAAAAACGCCTTTGGAATCAAGCACTGGGAAAAATATATTGAAAACGAAAGAAATAATGATTTTGAAGAGTTTGTGACTGAAAGTATGACTTAGCGTCGTGCGGCACGAATAAGGATATGATGGAAAAGCAAGAGCAGCAGGTAGATAAATAACAAAACAACGGAAAAGGCAAAAAGATATCGGAAATATTTTGTGAGATTGTATCCTGTATGGTCGGGAGAGATCACGTTACACGAGGAAACTTAAGAGACAACAAATAAGGGATCTTAGGAATAGAGCGGTGCTAATAGGACGAAAAGAAGAATATCAAATATTCTAGGGCTACGTAAATGGAGAAATTCTAAGTGAGGAAGTGGAGGGGAAGGAAAACTAAAATAAGGGAAGGAAGAGACGAGAAGAAGCTAGATGAGAAAGAAATCATAAGTGGAAAACGCTGGAAGCGGCGGTAACTTGCAGGGCAATGAAAAAAGCGTAAAAAGAAATAACAGAATTGAATAATATGTGATGACAACGTTGAAGGCGAAGTAGAAAAGGTTAGATATAAAGGAATTATACTTGTATAGTGAATATTATTGTATATTAAAAAGGGGAAATACACAAATTGAATTGAATAAAAATCTAACGAGAGAGATCGATAAAAAGTCTTTAATAATTTAAACGTAATAAATAAGTAATGTAATACGAGAAATTAAACAGAAGTAAACTTTTCATCTCCTCATATTGCTGACAGAATTCCAATGTAAAGGGCATTCTATTCCTTTACGTTTGACACATTTTGATCTTCAAATTTAAAATACCAATAACCCCCAATATAATTTGTTTCACAAAAATAAAGAAATACATTCATGGTATACCTAATTTAATGATTTTCTTAAAATATACGATGTTTGGATAAGTGTTAAATAAGAGGATCCAAGCAAAGTAGTCCAACCATTCATGTTTCATTTCTCGCATTTATTCCAACTAGTTCGTTACATTTATTTGTTTCAAATTTGGTACATCTGAATGGAATATTTCTCATGTTTTCATTAACAAACAAATTTAAGCATTTTCACTCACACTTAGAAAAACTACAATATAAAGATTCTTCGAAATCGCCACGACTAATTTTTGGTTGATTTCAATTCTTTGCTTCGTTTTACGTTAACAAGAAAGTAAAAATGATAATATTTATGTGAAAGTAATTTATTGTATTTAGCTCATTTGTATACTCACGCGGTAACTTTTCAATGAATTGTTATTTAGAGAAAGAAATGTTGCCGAAGAAGAACAAGGAACGTCAGTGATAGAGAAATACAGGGTCATCGAAAAAGGTTGGTTGGTAAAAAACATTCTATTCTTCTGAACTTTAAAAAAAGTTTGAATTCAAAATGTATAATTTTTTCCCCACTCTGTATAGGTGTTTCAACAGCCGTAATTATCTGCTATCGGAGATATTGTCATGTTGATTCTGTCATAGTCAATCTCTTTTTGGTAACCCGCTATAAAGAATACCATTGAGGTAAAATTGTGTCGTTTTAGGAGGCCATAGCAGTGGCATGTTCGATTAATCCATCGGTCGGAAAAAATTATCATAAAGAGTCCCTTTCTTTAATAAGCTTAGCTTATACCACAGTAAAAGTAGGTTTCCACGTCCTGAACTTGTTTGTCCGAGACAAACTGTATCCCAATAGACATAACTACCAACGTTTCGGCCATCTTGCTGTGGCCCTCTTCAGTGCAATGTCAGAGTCGTACAGACCTAAGTAACAGTCGTACTCTGCTTCACTAAATAAAGAATACGACAGTGACTTAGGTTTGTACGACTATGACATTGCACTGAAGAGGGCCACAGCAAGATGGCCGAAACGTTGGTATTTATGTCTATTGGGATACAGTTTGTCTCTGACAAACAAGTTTATGCTTATATCAAAGTAGTATTCTATTCCCAGGCGAGTATTCCTTTATCCTCTTCTTTAATTTACAGTCCGGAGACTGGTTTGAATCATCTTAACATGTGACTATTCAACCCCAGACATGGTTATTCTTGGGAATAGACGAGTCGGGGGTGACAGTGATGCTTAGCGTTGCTTTCCACGGACACAACACATGATGGAAACAGTCATACCTCACCCGCTATTCGAACCCAGTACCTTCGGAAGCACAGGAGACCACCGTCTCAAAGCGACTGAGCCACCAGGTTAGTCTTCCCCTTTACCCACCGAACATTCTTTTGAATACTAACTTTTATTGAATACACCGAACTTTAATTGAGCCTCTTGACCACAAAACCGACAGCGACTTTTCCTGAACAGACGTCATCGCATTGACTTTTTTTCTTCATTTTATTAAGTCATAAACTTGGAAACTAAACGCTGAGTCATTACGCGGGGTACATCTCTTATTGTATTATTAATCATCGCATTGATTGTGAGAATACTAATATAGTGCGCAATTCCATCGGTGTATCACATGACCATCAATAATATATTATAAACGATTCACAGAATCTACGCGACCTACGAAATATACAGGTAAAATTGAATGGCTTCAATCACTACACAAGAGCAGTATAAAAAATCGGAATTCCAAATATCCCTAGAAAACAAAGCTGAAATTAAATTTAGTTGAAACTTTGTAATTGTTAACGAAAACTTGTATATTAAGAAACGAGAAGTGCCATTCAGTTCTCAATGGCGTAAGTTAAACGGACATAGGATTCAATTCCTGTCAGCTGTAAGTCTTTTCCTTCGTTCATATATTTTTGTAACGAAATATTACTTTGCTCTTTTGATACTCACGAATTTCTATTCAAAATTCACAACTGCAAGATATATAATTAAAGATTGTTAAATTAAGGTTGTAACTACAAGTGCAACATTATTTTTGCAATACATTAGTAATAATATTAATGGGTCACCTAGAAAGAATGGACCCCAACAGACTAACACATCAAATATTCATATTCTTGAGAAATACAAATTACTGGATCAAATTAGTACAAAACTAGAGGAAAGGATCGTCTCGATTTAGAATATCCAAATTTACAAGATCTTGAAGTAACACAAAAGACCTAAAAATCACGGGGTTTCGAAGAAAAAAAAGAACCAAACAACATGCATAGTCAGAGAAACGGAAAAAGATCCATTTGTCGGGTATGAGGTATTACTGGGCAAAAATGAAGGCAGACATGGGTTGATTCCGCGTGGTCCTAAGCGATCCATTCACGTAGAATATTCAATTGATGTACGTATTTTAAATTCATATTCGTTTAGATATTAATTGAGATTTAATTACCCCTTAAATATTTAGCCATATCGTGAAATAAGATTGTGAAAAACAAATATACATTTCCAAAACCCGTGAATGTTTGCAATATGAGGTAGGAGAATATTTTCTTCCCTCGGTCCTAAAGACACAAGAAGAGTATACGCTTTTGAAAATGCCACCTGGAAACGACTGGAAAACGTTGGCTTTTTGCATAGAGTTTCAAGCGAAGGAGACCAGACACCTGCGCTTTGCACGTGATGTGAAGGCAATGGTTTTTGGCAAAGCCACCTGCACTGACACTTGACACCAGCAACCACCAACAAACAACCTCAGCATCTCAGGACGCGACGTTCATTAGCAAATCTTCTCGTTGCCATTCTTTTCTTGTTTTCTCGTTGCTTTTTCCCCGCGTCGCATGATATTGGAAATGGAAGAGGACATCGTGTAAAAGCGATAGGAAGAAGTTAACCATGCTCTCGCTAAAGTCCTACGTGAGAATCGAACGCAGATCTTTAGGTACACGTGCACCACTCACTATATTCTATTTCTTTTCCTGCTGCATTGCAAATACTACAGCATATCTCATAACATCATACAACTAATAACTAAGTATTCATTTGAACTGTCTTCTAAAATTCAACTCATCGCAAATGAAAACGGAACAATCTTTATCAGAAAATCAGAGTTCCACCAACATACTCGCATAGTTCTGCGTAGCTTATAATCTAAATATATTGTTATAAACATGTTTACTCTAAAACGGAAGGAAGGGTTTAAATACAAACGCAATTAGTCCTAATCACACACCCTACATCATTAAATGTTTAACTTATTCAAGTTTACATCTAACTTATTGGATTCAGTTATGTTGGGAGGTGAACGTAGACCCGCTGACCGTCTACGTTGGAAAGTTTAGAAGGGAAAATTTTTCTTACTCAATTCTTATAGAATAAATTTCATGTGTGTTCTAGAGAATATATTGATTTATGGTCCATGTATGGATAATAAGGATTTTCAACATTCCTGATCACTTGCAGCATCCATTAGATCGGATAAATGAGATTGTACTGTATAGTCACGAAGACTGAATATAGATCTCAGGAGCGCAGAAGAAATTAACCGCTTTGGAATTATTCAGAGAATCCTATAAAATATTTTAAGGTTTAATAATGGTACGAAAAGCATCGAGCTATTCCAGGTTTATAGATCTAGCTCAAAAATTGAATTTCTTTAGTCAATACTTGTTCAAAGAAGTCGGCGATTCGAAGTTAAAAAGTCATTGCGTATACACTATTTCAAATAGAATAGTAGAGAAAACCCATTACACATATATTTCAATAAATTCTAAGTTGTATATTTCAATAAAGTAGTGATTACCATTTAGACGTTAAACATATAAAAATGAATTAATATCGGAAAATAACGTATATGCAATTTCTTATCACGTATCATTTTTCGGTTCTTCTATAAATTTGTCACATGTTTGGTTTCGGTTTTTCAAAATCGTATTCTGCTTCTGCCTCTGATCACTGTTATATCTATCACAAGATATATGATTTTCGGTAACCTGATGTGATACAGGCAACAGTGGGAAATTATTATACAGCGCCTTTACCACCCGTAAAAGCGACATTTCACGTATCCAAGTGTAATACACATTAATAAGACTTCTGTACACAATTTTTATATAATAATGTGACTTCTGAACATAAAAAAATATTTAATGGCAATTCTCCGTTAACTAGTTACAAATAATAATTAGCATACCATGATTGAGTATGATCTTCTCTCCTAGTACATGCCATCAAGAACGTTCTTTCTACTTAGGTGAAATAATATAAAAGGACGTTTTGCTGCCAAAAAAAGTCACATTACCGTACAATATTCATTTAAAAAAATTGTTTGATCCATTTATCTTAACGACGATTTCTTTCTCCCATCCACTCTGGGATTGGATAAACTCAACTTAAGAGAAAACGAAACTGAAAACTGAGTCTACGCACAGACTAAATCCAGACTGGACAATCAATGTTAATAACCGTGCACAGAGTTTGCGCCTCTACTAGGACGGCTGCCACTTAATTTAACAAGAAGTTGAAAATACAACCGCTAGGTAGCGCAGCGGTTTTACTCCTCCGTCTTATCTTCCCTCTCCGTTCATTCCAATCAATTCTCCTCACTTCTACAATTATTGCTACAAATTTATTGTTTTCTATTTATTTAGAATTCATTCATATCGATTTTATTATGTTGTGTTAATAAAATGATAAACACTGAGCAATTTCATCTTCATATACCACTAACAATAATCTGAAATTAAAATATGACGATAAATATTTCGGTCTTAAACATGAGAAAATAGAAAGGAGATATGACACATGTGTAAACCATGTGTAAATCAAAAACAGTTTGATGTCTATGAGACACTGATGTATTTTTTTTGTAAATATATTGGTATGATAATTATAAAGAGAATAATTTAAAATGCATTAAAAACATTGGTTTATATTTATTTTGATGCACGCTGGGAACATATACACTACAATAATACGTCAAATCATAAAAATTTCAAATACAACAGAAAATACCGCAGTTTTAAAAGAAGCTAATTCAGACAAGAAAATTCGAAGTTTAATAAATTTCTTTACCGAAGTCATTTAAGTACTACTTCACTCATTCTCTATTGTCAAAATGTATTGTATTATTACTCACTAACTCCCACATTTCGGAATGAAAATTTTCGAAATGGTCGTATTTCCTAAATTCTTGACGGACTGAACCAAGAGAAAACACAAACAGTGATATATTTTAAGAACGAACAAAATTAACTTCCTCTTGAAGTATCATATCTTGTTTGAATTAGCAATCACGAATCATATCTACAAATATAAACATAAGAAGCCACATACCATAATAGATTTACATTTTTACCGCGGGTGTCGCTGTTAACGAGGTTTCACAGAAGTTTAAACGGTGCATCCAGAGCCATCTACAGGAGCGGTTGCCACGTATTGAATTTTGTTAACTGTGATCACGTTTCCCCAATGATGTGTCTAGTCTGGATTTATTCTGTGGTCTACGTCAGCGAAATCTGAACATGGGAAGATGGGTACAGTTGGTGCAGTAAGTGCAGTAAGGCAACACCCGCCGCAGCACTTGCTTTAATATGAACTTTCTCGGAGCGACGACCTCATTTGTTCAAATGTTCATTCCCGATCTACGCTGTGAGTTTCATCACGACAGAATTGCTTACGAGTAAAAAAAACTATTTCTAAGATTCATCATGACAGAACTGATTACGAGTAATATTAAAACGAAAACTATTTCTAAGATCAACTTTTACAAGTAAGATATTATAAAAGAATTATTTACGCACATGATTTGTTACAGATTTTAATTTTTATAAGTAAACAATGCTCAAAAAAAGAAGTAAATGTATGAGACTTCACTTTTCTACCTGTTTATGCAAAAAGAATTATCTGAAATTAAAGGTTAATTAATTCTTAGACCAGGTAAGATATGAGTGTCCTAAGTTCATGACCATTTGCAGGGAAACCAAGGTGGCCAAATATCAATACACAGTCAAACTAGCATTTAACTTTTCATCATTATAACAAGAATACTACAAATAAGTTTTTCATCGCTCTCGTTACCGAGTATTGTCGAGTCTGAAATGTTTATCTAAAGTATTAATTTATAAAATTTTAATTTTATTACCTCGTACGTTGTACAAGTATTGACAATCAATATAATGAACGTTTGTGGATCAACAATATATTTTAATTTATGTTTTTCATTAATATATTCACATAAGAATTATTTACAACGATGCACAGTATTTCCTTCACCTTACACTTTTAACTTTAAACTATCGACCAGTTAGTAGTTTATTACACAGGTATAAAAATAAAAACTCATCTGTTCCAAAGACTAAAACTGTGTATCTTCATGTATTTTAACGCGCTGAATCCCAATCCCAATTCAGAATTGCTCTATTACCCCCTTGTTCTTTTGATTCGCATATTCTGCATTTAAGAGTGGTTTTTCGCGATTTTAAAACATTGAGAGTTGGAGCAATTCTAACCTCAGATTTGGTTTTAGCGCGTCAAAATACATATGTATACGAAGGTTTAATAATCTCTGAACCTCCTTTATAATAATAATCTCTGGAACACTGCTTTTGCCAGTGTCATCAAAGCAACCTGAAAGATTGTATGATTGATATTTCTTAATTCACAAATAACACTCAAAGACGAAACACCGATTGTTCATCAGATATATTTTTTTCCGAACAACTTCATTAGTAGCAGCAAGGGGGCATGTAGGAGAAACCACAGCATCCGTTATGACGGTCATTGCTCCTCGTCTCTCGTGGAGTCTTTCAAGGAAGATTTGATTCACGACCGAATCAATCGATCGAGCGGAGTCACGTAATGTTAAAAAAATCATTATTAAACATGTTTTCAAAACATTATTAAACACATTAGTAAACATGAGCGGAGTCACGTAATGTTAAAACGAACTAAATTATTAAACATGTTTTCGAAACATGGAGTTAATATGCTTAAATTACGAGTAAGAGTTATGAAGCAATTTAAATATTTTGAACTGAAGTTTACTACAGTTCTTCCTTCATGGTGACCACACACCGCCACACTTTTATTTGAAAAGTAAAAGGAACTATTACGGAAATTAAGATAATTTATTTTGATGAATTTATATTATTATTAACAAGATTACACGTAAAGGTGTTTACTTTTATATTTTCAGTAACAAATATTTACGCAATACCGCTCAAACTAAGATAAACCGGTTCTGTACACACAAGTGTATACTTATGTTGAAGGCTTTCAATGAGGGGGAAAGGTTCATCCAAGTTGGGTAAGTCAAGCTCTTATGTCAAAAGACTGTAAAATTATATTATTTTTAAAGATTTTGTTTGCAATTTATAACAATTAAGTAACATACTGTTTAAATTAAATGCTACTTAAATTATCATTTATAGAGCCGATAAATTTTATTCGAAGTTAAAAATACAAATATTCATTGTCATTACTAATTATATGATTATGATTCTTCATTATTTATACACGAAAGTATGTAAGAAATCCTACTGGTTGGCGAATACTTGCAGGAATTTAAATATTTTCCTTCTCCAAAGATTCGCTTTAGCGAAGACACTATGTTTAGGAGAATTTAGAGAACGATTGTTCCAATAGTCACGTCACTTGCGTTAACGCAACCTCAGTCTAAGAGGTTACAATAAACATATGAGATTCAATCGCCTTTGTGATGTTCTTGTTTACTGATTGAAGTAAATACCGCAAAAGATCACTCTGTACTATTTCGTTGTTGCGTCGGAAACTAGGTTTAATGGAACTAGAAGGTTCCAAAGACACCCAACATCACGCGAGCACAGCGTTTGCTCAAGTCATCTTTATTTAATAGTTACGATTTATCAACAATACTTTCCGAATGATTTATAATTTGATAATAATACGTACTTGTGAAATTAATTTTTTGTGTTTTATTCAATACAATATTTGTTGGTATTATGTTAATACTATAACACGAATCGAACTATTTTTATCATTAGGAGTGTGTGAAAATGTTAAATCCGCCTCTGCCTTAGGGCCCCTGATCGGAATTGATGGGATGGTCCCCTGCTTGCTTCCGGAGAGTAAATTAGTTTATTGTCCTTCACGTGGTCATACGCAGTTTGTAACTTTTGCTTTTTTGACAATAAAATTATGTATGTATGTATGTATATCGATCAGGCCAGCTAAGGACCACGAAAAAAGTTATTTATTTATGATTATCTCCGTTCACTGGACGACGCATTGGGACAACCCGCATTAGATACTTCGAAGTATCAAGAAAGTTTTGCTCCAGCTGAACACACACACTTCATTTGCATGGAATGAATAATTAACCAACAAAAAAAAGAGAATTAATATTTCGATAACCTTTCAATAGAACTGTCATTAAAATTCGTGGACATCAAATAGGGTTCGAGTATTTGGTAATCAAAATTGCACTATTTCAATTGTCACACTTCCAGATATTTGCTCGATTAATAAGAGGTGACGTAAGAAATAGAGATGCCTACAAAGTCGATAAGAAAAAAATTCTATTAAGCCAAATAATGACGTCACCGTTTATATTCTCAGCCACTCCCCATCTCTAAGCAAGGAATTTTGTCATTATTTTTTTAAGCGGATATTAAAATTATAAACCTAAATAATTAAGTATTCACATAAAATAACATTGTTTATGAACATTTTAATGGCGAAACCTATATCAGGAAATACCAATGAAGTTAATTGCAGTTATACCTATATAAGTTAACAACAAAACTTGATACATTCTAAGTTGTACTACAAAAACACAAATGGTGCAATATATGACTACGTCACTATGTAGTTCCGTCGTTTTTATGTATACTCCTTTTTATGCATCGCATATATAATCCGCGAANCAAGTTCATAATTTTTTTATAAAAAAATTGTCAACTGAATATCGAAAATATCACACTGCACATGTTGAAGTATGTGAAAAAACAGTTAATTGGCAAGCGCAAATACTACTTCTACAAGCGCCTAACAGCGAACTAATACTGTCCTAACCTAACACACTTGAATTATAAACAACAGAAGAGTTATTCTCAAAAGAAGTAGGAAGAAACACAATACCATACTTAACTTGATTTTCTCATATAATCGTTTTAAAATGACAGAGAATGTAAATTGCTTCAAGCGAGATTTTCTGATTTGAAACTGTATTTATAATGATATTAAATACTATAGCCAGCAACGCTTGTATAAAACGTTAACTGTAAATAATTAACAGTCGCAATAGATGTAAAGGATATATATCACTAAAATGGACCCATGCGTGTGAGTAAAGCAATTGGCCCCAAGCCTTTTCTGCCTCAACACAAATCCCCCACAGCTGCACAGTTAGTACGTCTTCTGAAACTGACCTTCGGTGCGCTGGGCGGACGGCGGCGTCTTTGGCCAATTCGCAGGGGCGCTAAATATACGCGTTACGTGCCGCGAGCAAGGGCCACGGCCGCAGTTGGTAAGC
>NNCF01131207.1:80768-143780 GCA_002313205.1 Laupala kohalensis | reverse complement strand
AACCCAGGCGCATCCAACGTCATCGCTTCCCCCTCTACTACGAAATCACTGCGTCCATGCCTTTAGTCACTGATTACAGATTTGTTTTGTAGAATTCACGGTTAATAGTATTCTGGGAGAAGTGGTTAGTGGTTTTCATCGAATTGCTATTAATCGAGGTGCTATTGTTTTCCGCAGGTAATGGTTCGGGCATGATATCATAGCATCAAATATCAATTTGTTTAAATTGGTTACGGTTTCTCTCCTATCTGATTCGATTTTCCTACGTGTATTGAGTTTTTCGCTGGACTTGTAGCAGCTTGGCGAATGACGCCATCTCTTTATATTCGCGAAGTGAAATGAGTTCGCACGTCAACCAACGGAATAAAAACGAAGCTTACTCTACATCTCGGTCCAGCAGCAAATCTTCATTAATAACACGTAATTTCCCACAGACTTTCAGACACAGAATAGTGTCAGTTTTGGAACTGCTGGTTCATCAAATCGATTTTTTATAGGAACTATAAAGAAAGCAGAAAATGAAGTGTTTCTTTATGTAGATAGATATAAATCTTTAGATCTTTAATGCCAGTTTTGTAAATATTTTGAGGCAAATGAAACGACCGTCCGCTCACACGTTGAACAAGGCTTGATAGATAAAATATGTAAGCAATAGTTGATTGAAATATGTCACAGGCTTTTTTGATTTACACACATCATCCTCTTTGCTAATTTGCATTTTCGAGGTCCAGTTTTCGGTTGATAATACTTCTTTCTGTCATAAATATATAGCGGAAGGGACATAAACAATGGAATTACCAGAAGTTTCCAAAATTACATTTCCACGCCATATGATGTTTTTCACAAAGTACTGATTCATTCGCTTCAGTTACAAAACAGTCATAATAACAAATATGTATGGAGTCTATCGGTATTTTCCTATATATATATANTATATATATATATATATATATATATATATATATATATATATATATATATATATAACGAAAGATCTGTCGTCTTTCTCGTATTCTAATACAGTACAGAATCAATTCTACAGCAATTCCCAGAAACAACCTTTATTCATAACACAAGTTGTATGACGCGCAGCTATTCGAACAGTCCGAAACTAATAGAAAAACAATACTTTTTATCTGTGTTTCAGTAAGAAAATAGACAAAAATCAAAATAATCAACAAAAACAAAGAATCAAAATAAGACATTAGCAGTTATGCACATTTTTGTAACAACATCTGTATTCTTTTTGTATGAGTGTAGATATCCGCTAAACGGTAGATTTTACCCCCCCTTAAGTGGAATATAATCAACATTTAAAAGAAAATTCCGTTTTCAATTAATGAAATTTTCTCAAATTTAGTACCTTAATTTATTGTATAGAATTTATTGTGATTAATGTAACGCACAAATTCATCGGGAAATACAATATAACTTCAGGAATGGAATTTCGAACTTGGAGAGCTATGAGGCAGAGCTTTATGAAGATCTCACAAATGATTCGTAAAACGGTCACATTCTTTTGTTGCGAGGAAAAAACATGAAACTAAACATTATAAAAAAACTATTATATCCACTTATGTTCTAATCTATTGCACACTAGTAAAACTGATTACGATATTATTGTATTCGTCGCCAAGCATTTAAGATGTAATTTTGCGTTTCTGAAGAGAAAATTCTCGCAAATTGCTATTTCATACAGAATATTTATGAAGTTCATTGTATATCGAATGGGAGTAAAAGAAGAATATTCCAGAATAGAGAAGACTAATCACTGGAGTAGTTCCGATCAGCTTCACTAGACAGCGCTCCGCCTGCGAGCACTGAGGTCTACATTGGTAGCCAGCGCGGCGCCGATGGTCCTCTGCCCGCCAGACGGCTCGCCGCCCGCCGCCTGCACCCTCGCCCCGCTACCAAACCCAGCGCCCGCGGGCGGACACCTGCGCTGGTTCGCCCCGCGCAAAAACCCACCCGGCAGCCGAGGTATGCGGCGGGCGGGACGGCGACGGAGGCGGAAGAACACGGAGACGGGCAAATCGAGGTGGCGGAGGTAACGGAGAAGGCGAGGGAGGGGAGGGGAGGGAGACGCAGGAGCTTCGAAACGAGGACCACCCGCATGAGAGGCTCCTTCGCTCGCTCCTCCGCTGCGGTAGGCCCGAGACAAAAATAAATGCCAAGTGCTCATTCGGACATGGCCAACTGGTTTGCTTCAACACGCACAACCATCCGCCTACGGCCATCGCTCCAAGCGAGCAATTATGGACCGTTGCGTCGGAAATGTCAAGTAGACTGCAAATTGTTAGTCCAGTAAACGAGAGGTTGCTTTTTTTCACATCATTCGATACTAATAATCTCACGTTGACACACACTCATCATAATTGAACATTGATACTTTCATAGCACATCTCTCATCGTGCAAAGCAACCATTTTTATGTAGGGCTCGTCAACGGCAAGGTCGTTAGAGCCCTTTAAAAACCAAGAAAGGGTCAACCAAGAAAGAGTTACATGAGACGTGAGACCAAGAAAGGATCAACCAAGAAAGGGTTACATGAGAAATGGTAATGAAACGTAAAACCAATAGGAAGGTCTAACAGATATCAGAGATTCATCCAAATCATGTGAGTAACATCGAAAAAGCATTTCCGAACCCACGTTTTACAAATTTACAATAATCCCTTTTTTGACAATTTAAAATTTCCCTTATACATTTTATGTAGTATCGGAAAACACGCAAAATACGATCAAGACCTGAACTGAGTAATTATGTATATGATAAAATAATATGATGGTAATAATAGTTCTGGATAGTTATCACATAAGTCGCTGAAATATCTCTGAAGTAAGTAGAATTTTAAACAATGGGAAAGAGCTAAAAAGAAAAATAGGTTAAAGAAAGTGAAAGTCACGGAAAAGCATGAGGAAAGACCGGTGCAAATGACAAAATGAAAGAAAAATATGGTGACTATCCTTTGAATTTCTCGAACAAATAATATCAGATTCTAGATGGAACTTTATGCCAAATGTTTTGTCAAGTTCAAGCTTATTTTTACAAAAATCTTAACAAAATTAAAATTAAAACATTACTTGAAATATATAATTCATTTCAAATGAAGTGATTTTAAATTTTAACAATTTCTTAGTGACTGTTTTATTTCATTTTGTTATGTCTTATTTAATTAAAATAATTAATCTGTTACCTGGCGTGTGATTCACAGCAATTTAAGAAATTTTTGAATGTTTTATTTCTTTTCAACGGAAATAATCTAATACCGTTTCTTCATTCACACATTTTCGCAGAAATCCATTCATATAAATTAAAGTACATATTTTTAAAATAGGAATTCATGAATTCAGGTTCTAATCATAATTCATGAACTCAGAATGATTATCAAATTCTGGAGGGCGACGTTTTGGAAGGTCACTTGATTTACGTCCTCTTTTGCGCGAGAAATAACGCAACAGTATTGCTGAAAATAGAAATACAATTCTGCACGTTTAAATACTAGACTTTAAAACCTCAAAAACACTCTGCATATCCTGTCATAGTAACCAACACAAAACCAAGGTCTCAATACTGGAGTAGATTATTGGTCGAGATACATGCTTTCTTTGGCCCGTGAGTAAACGGAGAGCCCATACACCGCATCACAAGTTGGAAGAGTAGGCTTCAGAAGTCGTCCGGTTTGCATTGAAGTGTTCTCTTTAAAATCTTGGCATTCCGTTCAGTCTTACGTCCTCGCTCCCAATCCAGAGGCCGTTTGTTTACGACGAGCAACAAATAACTAACAGACACTTTTATGGACCATTGCCATCTTCTAAGTATTACATTTGATAGCGATTCATTGAAAATGCTTCGTGGTTATTTCATTCATTTTAGTACTGAATTTTAAATCCATACATACAAGTAAAATGATATGGATAAATTTTGGTGGCTGTAATAAAAATCGTCAATCTGGTGACTGTAAAACGATAGAAATTCTACATCGAAGCTCAAAGGTTTGATTCACAGATCAGGGATGGTTTGAGTTGTGGAGTCACAAGTAGCACCGAACATTCAAATTGACTTCATTTGTTATACCAAGAAGAAAACTTTTAGCTAGGGAAATGAAACACACTGAATGCATTGGAATAATTAATTTTTAAGGTGATAGTGCGCTTATAATCCTTTTTGTAGTCGAAGTATGACTATCTTCAGGACACTACAGTAAGGACAATCAATTTGTCTTCAATTGAAAACAAAAATCATTTTAAAGTAATGGATGTGTTTCATTTAAAATTAACGGAGACCTTTAGTAAAGGGTAATCTGTTGCGATGATAGTTTGTAACCACCCAAATGGTTGAACATCATAATATTCTAAAGATTCACTCAGAAATTTCGATGCGCATATAGACGACGAACTGGGAGCGTCGCGATGGAAGAACACAGCGAGGCGCACTAAGCGCACTGTTCTAGGTCAGAATTCAAAGCGACCATGCGGTTCATGTTCACACAAATATTAATCAAATCAAAACAAAAATATGAGGTAAAATACGGGTTGGCTCGATAGCGTGATTTGAAGAAACGATAGGGTACCAAAGAACGGTAGCCAAATATACTTCCAAATGGAATGAATAACATACGTCTCGATTATCGATTAGCGGTAAAAATAAAAATTATAAACTCTATTGTCAAAAGCATTTCCAATTCATGTATTTCATTTGAGCAATTGATTACCTGGGCCGCTCTTAAGGTTAGATCCAACCTCAAAATTTGGTGTTACTACAAATACGCAGCTCAATAAAAGTAAGGGTAACTTAACGTATATGACCTTGATAACACATAGCTCCAAAGCCCCAATAAAATTTTTTGTAGAAATATTTTTATTAAAGAATGGAGTGCTGGGTATGTGTATTATCCAATGAACTTCATGTAGGATCACATTCATTTTGTAAGTTTGCTCTAAGTGTTATAGGTCACAAATACTATTTTAGAAAAGAGAAAAATTTTGAAAACATTAATTCACACATTCTGAGAAATAATATACAAATATAAATAAACTGTTTGTTGTTAATAAATTTTCAATAAATATTAACCCAGTAACTTACTCAAAAACTAAGCTGGAACAAATCAATTTGATATGATTATGTCTAAAGGTGACCCATGTCATTTTATCTGATGACATCGAAGCTCCTAAATTTTGAAATTTTGAGGATTTTGCACGATCTTCAGAACGGGAAAAGAAGGTTTGAAAACAACATTATACCCAATGTGAAATAAAAACTTGTTTTAAATCCCATGTACTCGGTGTTATTTGGAATATGTTCCGTTGCTTGTCGCCGCAGGCGAGTTTTACGAAGCACAAACTGTTTCTTTCTTCAAAGCTTAAATACTCGTAATCTCTCTTAAATTGCTTTCGAGGTAATTACCTAAAGTTAACAATGAATTTACCCTTCGTTCACACCATTTTCAAATCAATTAAAAGTAATTGATGTTGAGATACGGTCCAGGTGTTATAGATTTAGTAACACCTGGTACAGTTACGCAACGAATAAAAACGTTGTAACCGAAAACTACTAATTAAGATATTTAAACGAGAAGTATAAGCAAAAAAGAATACTTCAAAATTTTTCTGAGAGTAAAATTTTCATAAACACGACAATTAAAGCATTTATTTTCTAAGCAAAATTTATTTTTGTGTGACCTTACGAGTAAGAGAATTCCACGCGACTCGAATGGTTATGAAGCGTGTAAAACATCAACACCGTAATAATTGAAAATACTAAGTAATACAAGGACAGAATATTAAAGAGTAAAAACACTTATCTAAAGATTGAAACATTGAAGTTTTGGCCAATTTTGTGTTTTGAATATTCTTTAGATTCTTAAAGTTTGGTTCTTGAGACAACATATTAATAATCTAATCTTTAAATTTATTAAAATTGTAGTAATTAATCCATATTTGTGATTGTTAGAATAAAAAAACCAATAAACATTATATTACTATTAAATTGTAATCTAGATTGTCATTTAAACAAGAATTCTTGTTTTATCACACACTGTACTTATTTCTCTAACGCTTGATTTGTTGTGTGAAGAATGATTTATGTCATTTTTCGCGGTTACATATTTTCTTTATTTTCATTTATTACCAGTTCTTTATCCTACATTTGAATGAACGAATGGTGTGTAAAAGAGAAAAGTATTTTTATAGTAAAATATTCATAGGGTACAAATTATGTCGCAAAGTGTCTTGTATTTCATATGGTATAAAATAAAACGATTTTCTATAAGAACTTCAGAAAGTTTTTTATCGTCCAATCTAATATTAAGTAATGTATTGGAACCCAGAGCAACTTAACGAACAAAATTTAACACACGGAGGAAAGTCTTGTGTTTTTATGATAACTCCCGCACTCGGATTTTAGTATCATTTATTATGACTTTTTATTTTAGATATAGAAATCTTCAATTATCATCATTTTTCGCCATCAGTAAAACTAACTAAATATAGAAAATACTTTTATTATAGCAAAACTATTTGCCATACAACCAACTCTTGATGATATTTCGTGTTACACATTATTGTTTTTCATCTTTTTATATAAGCTCGCTTCGCCTCTGTAAGATTGCTGTTGGGTTAACAACCATATGCTCTTGGAGTCTTCGCCCCACTCAGACTCCAAGCGTGGGTCTTTCCCAGGCATCGACAACTTTTTGTTTTTCATTTTTACTTTATGCTTTTCGCAGTTTTTCAACTATTCAGTTATTACCTGGGATTGTCGCCGCATTTTCTTTCGCTATTGATCAACTCTCTGGTCAAAAATTCTACTTCTTCTTTTCCTCTGTCTTTCTGGCCCCTTTATTTTCCTTCTCATTATACACGTTCCCGTAATCCTTGTGTATTCGGCTGTTTTTGCTATTCTTGCAGTGGTACCTGCGCGGCCGCCGTTCCCACCTCTTGAGAGCTCATTCACTATTATGTCTTTCCTAGTCATAACAGTCATCACGTATTCGTCGAATTCCTCAAACACGTCCTCGGTCGCTAAGTACTTGTACTTGGTCATGTCTTTATCGCCGAAGAGTCCACGTCGCTTTTGTTGCAGCCATCGTCCTCTCTCTTCCCCCTCAGCACGCTCCTCATAAAGTACATATTCCACTGTTTCGGCATTCATCCCGCATATGTAGTCTGAAGTTGTTCGTAGGTTCCTTTTGTCTAAGTATGTGTTGAGGTCGCCGTGTCCTGTAAGAATCTCCAACAACGGCTGCGACAACAATATATGGTTCTTTTTCGCAGTCCAATGCGTTTCGTATGGGGAACACTCGAGGTGATTGTCTATTACCCGCGTGCTATGGTGTGGCGGACATAAATAAAATTGCGATTTTGCATCACGATGGTTTATGATTTTTATTGCAGTTTACAGTACACTCTAAAAGTGCGCCACATATTGATATGCTTGCAGTTTTATTACAATGTTGTTATACATCTGTCGAGAGGGAGAAGTAAAACATCTACTTTGATTGCAAAGGAAACAAATCAAAATTAATTTCCACACAGTGTTTCATTACGTAAAGGGAGGCCAGTATTCGCAAATGGCTACTTGGAGGTCGCTACCGACGTCACGGTAGCAGCCATTCAGCTCTCCCGTGCTCTCAGCACCTGGCTCTCAGCCAAAACCCAGCCCCTTCGGCGGTGGCGGCATTCATTAAATAGGTGGATCCCCGCAAGGTGACCGGCAACACACACACACTTTAATACGCCATCATCATTTTCCTTGTTAGTAAACAACAGAATGCGGCGGCTCACAAGAAATTATGGTGCTCTGGAGGTGACCTTGCTTTCCTGTCAAAGAAGTTCATATCACAGTCCAAGATATTAAACATTTTGTGATAAATTCCTAAGCATCCTTAAGCTCAACGGTAGAACGATTACCTGTGAGGTGCTTTTTTACAAAATGAGCAGAATGTCTAACGCACCGATAGCGGTAACCCAGTGATAGGGTCTTCGCGTCTACGGTACCGCTTACTGGTAAAGCGTGGTTTTATAACCTTCGGTCGAACTCGATGAGCTTTCAGCTGGGTTTTTTCTCACCTACTCCAGACATGATGGTTCGGTACCTTAATTTTCCCGACAAATCAAACTTCTCTCTTTCCCATTTTCCTCACCTAAGTCATGGTTAAGTGGAAGAGAACCACGCCAAAAGACATAAAATAAATATGTAAACAATCTTTATTGTCACTTCATCTCAATCTCTTCCTCTCAAGAGTAAAGAGAGCTTGTCATACTTGTTGAGAGAGGAAGAGGTGGGACATATGTTAATTGACATCATCCAGCATTCTGATCTCTTTTCATAGGAGAAGTTCAACTTATATGAATTATTTAGTGAGGTTATGTACTAGAGATATTTAGTTTTAAAAAGTAGTGTTGTAGAATTTTAATAATATGCGTTACATTCATAATCAGCTTTAGAATGAATGGACGGTTAGTCAGGTCGTAGAGGCTAAAAATTGTTAAGGGACAATGATCATAAGTTTGCGAATGATTAAAAGAACATTTTCGAAAACATTTCCTAAAGTACCCCAAACAAATTAAATAGAACAATACATAGTTTACTTAAAAGAGAATTTGTGCTGTTGAAATAAAAAATAATCGTACTTAGGCTAACCAACTCCATATCTTGATAAAAAGTTAATATTCAAATGAATATATATTTCTTATATGATTTATAATTCTACATATTTTGTGGTGATTAATTTTGATAATAAAAAGACCCATACAGTCATTTTATGATTAACTTATCCCTTTCAGACCACGGTGTCACATAAAATATTTCATCACGTGAAACGCTCTTGGAAAGGACCAGACCGGCTTCACATAATTGTAACAGTTTCTAGTTGCTTCTACAATTTTCTTGGAATTCTTTTCATGGCGTAGATTAGCCTCACCGCTGTTTGATTCCTTGAATGCTAAGCGTCTTTTGACAAAAGTTATTGTTGTATTATATTTTTCTCTGTAACAATCGTAATTATCATCAGTAATTTCCACGAATTCTTATATTGTTGTGTTAAAGTACATAGAATGACAAAATCTAATTACGGAAATCGAATTGGTCGTAGGGAATTCACATATATGTCACGACTCCAATCACAGTCATTTAAATCCTTAGTTTACTTCGAAGTAGTATTTGCGCACGCGAAAATTAATAAGCTTACAATATATTTCTTAAACTTAGTCTCCACTCACTGAAGAAAACCTGAACGAAGAATGACTTTTGACAACAACAAATCAAGAATGAGCATCATCAAATCTAAACTTCATTTATAAAAGATAACTATAGTTTATTAAATCAATGTTGAAGAATCATTGCGCATTGAACTTACTATGAAGGTCGTATTCTAAAATATTCAATAATTAGGGCGTTGATCCTTCAATTAGCATACTAACGGGGCAAGTTACAGCATGCCATGAGCTATGTTATCGAGGGATATTAAATGAAAAAAATTAATAATTTATCACCCAACAGCATTTAAGAGAGACCATATCTAGTGGAGGAATCACTCTACTTTCCTGTACGTAAATAAGTAAAAAGCATTTCTCACGCAGCACCACATGCAGGGTGAAAAATTAGCTTTAACCATTACGAGAACCGAAAAATATTTTGATTGGCTTGCAAAAACTATTCCTTGCAATGTTAAGAGAGAACTTTCTGATCTAGCAAACGATCATAAACATTAACACGCAAATGTCCCCTACATTTTTCGTTCTTTTTCTGCTTAACCTGACAGAGCAAATCACACAAATGATGCATCGTACATTAGGACAGTAAAATGTATCGACTATTCCTAATGTTTCTCTTTCACCTTTTCCATTCCGAGATAGCATCAATTACAAATTATACAAAGAAAAGACGATACTAAACTCATTTATTTTAAGATAGGACCAACACTCCAAGTTAGTCAAAACATGGAGATATATAATTGTTTTCTTTGTTCTTCTTCTAATTGTTTTAAAACACAATAATACCAGTTAACAATACTTGACAAACAATATTCAGGAATTCGCTTCACTCGTTTGAAAGATATAGGAACACGTACAAACATGGCGGCCGAGCAAAACGGTTTTGCGATTTATGCATCTCACCTCAGAAAAAGTGAAATATCTTTCTCAAATGTCTGGAGAGTAAAAAATACTACGGAAATTTTACCACAAATCAAGGTAAACTTTCATCATTTTCGTGATATAAAAGTTGATCTTTAATTGAAAATAAGTATTATATGACGCCATGCATTACATCAATATGCAATTTAATATTGAAATATAATTGCAATTTGGTCACATAAATGGTCGGTGATATATGTTTTTCTAGTTGAAATCACAATAAGTACATGTTTCTCTGTTTATTTACACCGCTTTCAGATATTTTAGCGATTTACTTCTATTTGCAATTCTAAATTCATGACAAATGAAATCACTGACGCGTTTGGTAACACAACACAATATACACAAGAAATAGGGAATTGTACGTGAATAACGTAACGTTTCATTGTATAATATCCTGTTCTATTCATAACTGTTCTGTGTCTTGTTTAAATTGTTAACGCAAAATATGAAACTGAGCTTGCATACAACTAGAAAATATGGGGAAAAGCATTATCGGCCGTATTACTTACGTAAATAAAATAAACTAGCTGCATAGAAGAAACATTCACATTTCCACACAGAATATAGGTTAGTTTCAATTTTCCGTGCGGTTTATCGCGCCGGGTTGATCTTGTTATAAATAAAATAAAATATAATTAAAAGTAATTACTACAACATAAATTTTCCTATCCACCTACTTATGTTTTTGGGAACAGGATTAAAGATTCTAATGACAAGAAACTTAAGCCGAGCGTTGATTCCAATGCTATTACTCTTTCAGCAAAACTGAAGTGTTTTAAATTTTTTTAAATAGAATGTTCATTAAAAACTATAAGTAATTATAAATATAAACCTATTTTAGAATAATATTTGAATTGGAAATTTGTGAAATATATTCTGTCTTTTTAGAAAAAGTTATGTTTTTAACTAAGATTTATAGTGGAAGAATACCAACATCTCAATTCTGTCAAGATAAATTATAATGTTTATTCAGTAATTAAAAATCAATGGGTTATTCAGTAGTTTTGAATTTGCATCAAGTATTAATTATTTCCCACTTTTTTCCATGGCCTCATTCACTAGCAAGAAACTTCTACAATTTCATTCAGAAGTATAACGAGGACAACCAGTTTCGCTAAGCTAAGCTAGGTAACAAGCAATCTGTCATTTCCACTTCGTTATCAAACTATTTAATCGCTAGTATATAATTCCTGTCCAACTTTTTCAATAAGTTCCTCGTTTAACATGAACATATGAACGCTAACCACATGTTATGTTTCATTCGAGAGCAACTTATGCAGCTTACACTACTCACCACATTCAGTTAGACCTGCTAACGTTAAAATAGAGTATAGTTCTGTGAGCAGGTTCTGTGCAAGTTAGTTTCACTAACACTAATCGATAAAGTAATATAATTAATGAATAAATTGAGATAAAAACGTCCGTCACTTCAAATAAATACAGTTGCCTCTCTTTATAATGATTCTCACTGTAACGATAATCTCTCGATAACGATGAAACGAAGGAGGGTTGCTTGGTTTGCAGTAATGTATTTATCCTTTCTGTATACAGATATTGCTTTCTCTTCATAACGATGGTATTTCATTCGATCAAGTTTCTCGTTCAATTAATGTAAATAGTACGGAGCAACAGGGCGAAAATTTGTAGATACCATAGAAAATACTACTACAGCTTTTTTCAAAATTTTTATGCAGTTTGTTCAGGATGGGGTTACAGAGATAATTTACACAACCGCGCCAAGGTTGCGTTCTCCTTATTCGTTTAGTCGATTCCGACTCTTCGTGAACCCGTGAACTAAACCACGCCATATTCTTCTGTCCTGCACCGTCTCTCGAAGACTCTCCAGTTTGAAATCCATTACTTCTGTGATGCCATCCATCTCATCTTTTGCCACCCTCTTCTTGTGCTTTCGATCTTCCCCGACGTTAAAGTTTTCTCCAGTGTATTATATCTTCTCATGATGTGTCCAAAGTAAGTCAGTTTTGGTTCCAGTATTAGGCCTTCCAAGGAGCCATCTGCTTTTATTTGTTCTAATACCGATCTATTCGGTCTCTATGCAATCCATGAAACTCTAAGACGTTTCCTCCAACACCACAATTCAAAGGAGTCTATTCTATATATATAATTATTATAATAAAGTTCAAGGTTGCGTAAAGTTAGAAATAAATTATTATAAATAAAAAGGATCAAAAACAACACGCAAGAAAAAAGGAATTTAATCAGTATCTAGAGTACAATTAGTCAAGGAAAATTAAACATAAAAAGTTAAGTTATATCAGTAATCGGNTTTTTATTGCATATGTTACGATGAAGTCAAAACAAACTTTTTTCCAAAATCGGACTGAAGCTTCGCGAGAAAATTGTATAAATGTGCACTTTTGGTGCATTTTTAGTGCATCGCTACACTATTTTTTAATATCTCCGGTTCTAATGGTCGTAGGAAAAAAAAAAAGCAAAATACTCTAGAATAAATAAACTATTGAACTGATCCGTTTTAAATACGTGAATAAATAAATGAATCCTAACCTCAAAAAATTAATATGTATGAAATTTGGTTTTTTGTTCACTAAAAATGCAATAAATAACTAAAACATTTTTCGGGTTTTCATGAATATTGGAGAACACGTGTATGTTGAAGCTATAAATACGAATTTAATTAAGAAATTTGAATTTTTGCGGCCACAATCGGCATTTTTGAAAAACATTCAAATTGCCTGCTATTTATGCATAATCATCGTTGGGCAAAAATTGTTTTTTTTTCTAATTCGTAGGATATTTATGTACTTTATTGTGAGCATGTGTTACTTTATTTAAAATGCCCATTTTAGGACTTTGAAAATTGTTCAATTTTCACTGTTTTACTTTTCTTTTCTTTATTTTTTTGCCATAAAACACATCTTATTGACCAACTTTTTAATAAAAACAGTTTTTAAGCAATATTTTATGAAATGAATATATTTTAACTACTAAATTTCGTTGGTATAGAGCAAAAAAATACGGCAAATATATATTGATTTTATTAATTAATAGTTGCATTACTTTTTTGTGTTTATAGTATAATGTATTATAATACCTTGTTCTAGTTTTAGTTGGTTGTTCGTATTTTTTAGCTTCAATCCGATGATTTAATACATATTAATACAGGCAAGTGCCCGAACCCGGACCCTCCTTATGCGGCTTCCTATATCGTGGCTTTGCATAGAGTCATCTATCAAAATCACGTTTAACAGTTAAATAATTTTAATTATCGCACGAGTCCTGTGCACTAGAATCGTCGTCTTCATTTGTTGCCACATTTACCGCAGTTTCATTTTTCAAAACTCACGAAAAATTCAACATTCAGCAAAGTCATTAGAGAGTTGAAATTACAATTCCTCGTCCAGTTTCCGTTGCAATGGAGAAAACTATCAATGTTTTCCAAACAAAAAAACAAACAAACATCAATGCACTTTTTAAACAACATTCAACCTACATTTCAACAAATTTAAAACAATTTATTAATCAAATGTTACTAATATACACTTAAATGACCAATAAAATATTACTCAAATGGCAGAAGAATTGAACGAACTCTCAGGTTAATTTTGGAAGACATCCTTAGTTTATGGTCTGCCGACGGTACAACCCGAGTCATCGGAATACGATAAAAACAAGTTTTAATGTGTTACTTTGTCGGTGTTANACATCTAGATGTGTATAAGAGACGGGGGGGGGGGGTGTCCAACAGGAAGAAGCCAAATAAGAACGAGTTTGAAACTGGATCGGATGGAAGATGAGGGAACCAGATGATCAGTGAGGAGAGTCGTGCGCATTACCTACAGAGTCTTGCGATAAATATTGGTAGGAGAAACAGTAACTTAAATCATTTACTCTCTTCACACTTCCATAAATTGAACATCAAATCACTTCGCTCTTTATCTGAACGGAAATGTAAATATATTTAATAATTCACACAGACATTGTCTCTCAGTACTTCTTATTAATTCGATAAGTTCATTCATTCTCGTTTTCTCGCAATCTTTTTCAGACAATTAACCTAAATCTGGAACCAGAAGCTTTGTCCTTCAACATACCAGATGTGATAACGAATAAAGTCGAAAATACTTTTGCTAATTGCCAAAAATTACTCCAAAAATATATATTCGTAATATAATTGAATGCGATAGTCATATCGCCGATGAATTAGTCAAAAATTACTAAGCCTTAAGTAGAATACTGAACAAAATCAATTACTGGTCCAAGCGCCTGTCATAAGTTCTGATTGTCAAAGAACAATTCCTGTTCCTCCAGTTTTCGGGCGGCCACTCTTGACAGAGAGGTCGCCTGTTTTACTAGATGTGACAATTCATCACGCTACTGAATAAACAAACAACATTGGATGATATTCTTAGTGGTTAGAGAAAGGAGAAATAAGAGAGAAACAAAAGAATAAATTAAAAATGGGAAAATGGCGAGATAAAAATAGCGAAACAGGAACCCAGTCCATGGTCGCGTCATTGGGTAAGAATATTAAAAATGAAAAAAAATTCTCAGTGGTTGACTCTGTTCAGTCCTAATTGTTTCCTTTAGGCTGGTTCTTCGGAATCCATTTCCTGTTCTGATATAACATCGGGCAGGAAAAGCGACAGAATAGTTTCTCCAGGAATCATTTCAGCTGTCTGTCCAACATTTGATGATATTCTAAGTGGTTGACTCTTTTCAGCCAAAATAGTATCTTTTGTTGACGGATCATCGACATGTTTCAGTAAAGTGAAAATATTTATTCACCAAAAACGTAAATAAAAATGGATACTGTAACAAATAAATAAAAAACAAACATCATCGCTGGCAGATCCGACACAAGTACCCATTCGTCATATTTTTTGCCAATCGGATCCTACAAAGGTCAATATAACCTTAAAGAAGAAAATAAATCGTTATTTCTCAATTGTTTAAGTTATGTGGATCCTGAATGTGATTCTTTATTCATATATATTTAAAATACATACTTAACTTCGGTATATAAATTTTTAAAATTCACGGGCATTCATTGCGGCAGGTTCAGTCAGGGAGCATTGATAAAAGCTGAATCAGATAATGAAATTATTATTATTTATTCATTTCCCCTAAGTAGTTCATGGTTAGTGTCCGCGCTGACTAAGAAGAAACACCTAAATCAACTCGCGGCGGGAGCAGAAGACATTTGCTGCTTTTCACGTCAATGTTTCAGTTTACGAGTATATTGCTGAAGCTCTCCTGATGCAAAGGCGGTAGCGTTCTTGTTCATCACCACGTCGTCCCGAGTTCAATTCCTGATGGGGCCAGAAAAATGTTTATAGCTTTTCACATCAATGTCTTAGTTCATGTAACTGTGTCTACTGAAACGTGAACCCTCCTTCTTCTATACTCCTAGTATCAATAACTCTAAATCTTACTATCTGCCCCTACTAACATCTCCACTTGGGCCAAGCTGTTGGTCAATCCAGCTAACTGGTCCACTTACTAACCCTATCGTTCCATGTAGATAAGCTTCAATAGCACGCTACATTTCTCATTTACAAATACTACAATAAAATAAAAATGTGGCTATGATAAAAAAGTGAACTCTCTACAGCATACCACCAAAGTTGTAAACTTCGATACACTAATCTGGATTATGCTCTGACTCCCTCCCTCCCCAATAAGCTTCACGAGTGCTCTAGTCACGCAACCGAAGAAGCATCAGAAGCTCTTGTTACGGTGGCCGAAACGAGATTAGAAACAAAATGAATGTTTGTATATCACTACAACATAATGCGTTGTGTTATGCCGAAGTGATTTATCTATATGTTGATGTATGATGTCTTGCGATGATTGCACAGAGCCCTGATGAAGACTTTATTAAAAACGAAACGTTGGCAATCCGATGGATGTTGTATAAGATCAAACCTCAAGTATTCATATCCCAGTAGAAACAAAGAATTTATTTTTTTACAGTTCTCACAAGAAAGCCTACTTCTATGAATATTTACAACGTTTGGTCTTCACAGTAACTTCGAACCTTTTCATTGTACTCATGATTGTGTTGACGATTCGGTAGGTGTGAGTGACATTAATCACGCCATTGTTATAGTGCTCTGGATAGTGATTAAATTCCTTTTTTCACGCACGTTGTTTTTAATACTTTTATTATGATAATGTATTTCTAACTGTATACACAACCTTGCCACGTTGTGTATATTATCTCTGTGGCCCTATCCTGGTCCGGGTTTTTCTCCGATTTTCCTTCGGATAATAGCGGATTTTCCATGGGCGATAATGTCATTCATACTTTTGTTTTATTAATCTCGAATTTGTACTGCACATAATATCTACAATTCATTTTTGAATAATAAATGTATAACAATACGTATTTATTAAATAATTTCTTTTGTAAATATTACATAAGCCACTGCTCTTTGGAATTGATAAGATGGTCCCTTTCTAGTTTCCAGAGAGTAACTTATTATCCCCCCGTGGTCACACGCAGTTTGCAACCGGTTTTTTCAAAATTAAGTTTACATTTATGTAGATGACGTAACCACAGGTTGATTTCTATTGATAGCCAAGTCCCAACGAATATCCTTGAGAAGAAAAGGGCGTAAATATTTCTTCGAACACATTCAAGGTAAATATTTACAGATTTCGCATGAGCTGGGGCTATTTCCATCGTGTCTTTGATAAAACGAGTTCTTGTGACGAGATCTCCTCCCCTTCCATATGTGGGCACGACCTCAAGCGGAAGACGTGTGACGTCAGAGGAGCCCAATCATCCCCTGCGGCGCCTTTTAATCCGACGGTGGTACTCGAGGGGGTTGGGGGTGAGGCGGGGAACGTGGCCAGTGGAGTTAGCTCCTGGAGTCTGTAATTTGTGGCGATGATCCTCCATCCGATGGACAACCAATCAGCAACCCTCGTCGTCGTCCTCCCCTCCTTCTCCTCCGCCTCCTTGAGCCGTAACTGCGCAGTTGACGCACGCAACACGCAGAGGCGATGGCCAATGCCTCAACACAATCACACTCTACGATGATTTTTCAAGAATTTACAATCGTATGAGCGTAATACATTTACTTATGGGTTCACTACAACGGTATCAAACAATACACAACGCAGAAATCGCTTGAATTCAGAACTAGCACTATTGTCGTCACCACCGTTAATGGCATCTGACCGCACAGACAAAGATAGATACTTTTGACAAATTTCTTATCTCTAGCAACAGTTTTCTTGACTCCTCGGTTGTCATCTCCTGCACTTTGGCAACGGTTAAAGACGAAAATCCCGCTTCCGATTATCACTTGAAATAAGCAAGTGATAATAACTAAGTACCTAACTTGCTTGTACATAATCTGCCTTTTCTAATGTATCTCGAAAACGCTAAAGCACCGTCTAACAGCTACTGTTTATCATCTATCTCGGAAGCAAAATATCCGAGATGCGTCGGCTCACTGTGGGGCACAAGTGACGCAATTCGCTATTCATAGTCACATGTTTTCCCGACGGTTACTGCACACTCGTAGCCATATGCCATCATCCGCGGCGACCCCTATAGTGCTAGCAAAGATTCTGGTGCAGAAAACAAACTGACGAACATTAGCAAACCTTTGAGTTCGGAATATTTTGCTGTGGTAGTTTGAACATAGTGTCCTCAAATTAATAGCATTTTTTCCCTGAATATAGTAGAACTAAGTTCATTACAAAAAATTCTGTTTTTTTATTTACTAACAATGCGACGATAGCTTGAATAATTGGGTACAGACTTAAATGAAAAAATATTGCTAGAAGAACACGGAAAAAGAAATAAAAGGTTGAATAGTCCTGCTCTAACAGTCTTTGACTAATTAAAAAAAGTGAATGGGTTAAAAAGGACTCAAGAAGTCAAAAAAAAATTAAAACAAAAAAAGAGGAATACAAATTAATGAATAACATAATTTGTAATGTAATGTACAGTACAGTACCAAACATTTTAAAGTCACAGCGAATGTAATTTCTAATAATCAGTAAAAACATTAAATTTAGGAATAGAAAAAACTAACTGATTTAAATTATGATAGCGGTCGGAATAAATAAAATATTAGAGTATAAGAACATGATAATGACATAATTTTGGTAATATACTCGAATGTTAAGGAAAAAGATACGTAGATACATAAATACATAAACAAAGGCAAAGCAGATACAAAAGAGAGAGAAAATGTAGTTGGAAATCGTGTACTAATCAGAGCACGTAAGAGATAGGGTTAATCGGGAGAAAAATGATAAAAGTCAGAGAAAATTGACATTTAAGATGCCCCTGTTCTGTTCATTATTCCATCTGCCTTGGGACCTTCGAAATAATTTTCATTGAAAGAGAACTGAACTTCGAAAAATGTGAAGATATATGGAGTTCGATTAATAAGAACATAATTCGTACATATAAAAATGAATCAGCGCCGATAAAGATTAAGTAGATAAAAGTCTGAAGTCTTTGGCCCACTACCAAATCCGCATAATATATAGTTGTTGCGCAGGGTGGAGATCTGGTTGTATTTACAACAAAACCTCCTCTTTCACAAAATAAATAAAATACTTGCTTTCCAATTTGGTCTTAGAACAATTTATTAACGTAGACCTGTTTTGGATGAACAGTAAAAGAACGATAAAAGATTTACGACACCGTATGACATACAGTGGACCTGGGATGCCGCCTGGACTTATATTTTGAAGAGCGACGTCTGCGGCGACAGTCCGCGTTGTTAGACCCTCAGAAAATGCAGCGTCGGCGATGGCGACCTGCTGGGCTCAGCGTTCTTGCGTGTGGAAGCGCTTCCTGCGAGGAGTCTAGTCGTGGTGTCTCGTAATCTTCGGGTTCTGTAGCCGCGCCGTTCCGGGGGCGAAGTTCCTCGGTGTTCGGCGTCGGAGCTTGAAGATCTCTGCCGTCGGGTTCCAGAATGTGCTTGAAGGCAAGTTCTTCAAGGATCTGGTGTCGACGAAGTCTTGAGTAGAATTCTGGTGGAGCTTGGCTCGCGTTCAGCGTTTCGTACTTTCTTCGGAATTATATCATTGAATGTAATGGCCAGTATGTGGCTTGGAATTCGGTTCAGGATTCTGAACAGCGAAGCTTGACTTTTTGAATATCTCGGAGTGGAAAATTGCATGTGCTCGTCGAGACGAAGAAGGCAGGAATGAGCAGGAATGAATGTTTTCGGTTGCCAAGAGTAGCTCATTAAGTGAAGATATCTGAGCATCTAAACCATATCAGACTCGGTTGGATCTGAAGGGAGTAGGTCTTGTGGATGCTGTTATAAATGATTATTTATTTACTGTGCTCACGTATTTATGAATAGCATCTTGCATGGAATCTATAGTGAACGATGTGTCCGTTTATGATCCCTTGTATTGGCCTTGGAATGTGTTGGCCATGACTTTGATGCTATGACTTGGAACTCCTGCGTACAGAGGGCTGTGGTTGAATATATAAACACGCGATGGCGAATGTTTATCATTCGCGTGTAGTGTAAATACGTGCAGATTTGTGGTTCATTGGAACCGTGCGGATGATCATCAACTATGTCGTGCGCGAGGGCAAAGTTGAAAGGCGTGGGCGTTATGGGGAGGCGTGTATACGTGCGTCATACAGTATTGTAGAAAGGACGCGTTTGTTACATAGTAATAAACCAGCAACTTCCACCTTTTGGATTATTTTTAAACAATATTTTTTAGAACTTTTAGATGTTCCCATCGCAATTGAGAGCTGCACTTCTAAGTGCAAGGATGTATTATTCGTAATTAAAAGTTAAGATTTTCAGCCATTTGTTGCAGAAATGAAACCATTTAACAGAATTTTTGATTTTGAGTTGAAATTTTGATATGCAAGACAATACGCGTAAAAAAGTATGACATGCATTAAATGTAAAAGTGAAAAAGTGATACGCGTACAAATTGAATCTATGACTAATGTAACTCGTAGAAAATGCAAGACATAAATAAAAATTGTAAATTACATTAGGACAGTTCTCTTGTTATCCCCTCTCAGGATAAACAGCTATCATAAATACGAAAGCAATATCGTGCAGTACCACATCACCAGCATGATACGCACAAAATATATCACTAGAAGATGATTACGAACGAAAATCCACGTCACGTGGACCAGGGTTTATGGACTGCTGTGAAATAAGTATTCAAAATAATGTCTCATCAAAGTTTTTAAGATACGAAGATGCGGGCTGCGATATTTCACAGCAATTTTTCTTTTTATTTTTTTTTTTTTTTAATTCTCATTATTTCTTATAACACCTCTGAATCGCGATTTTTCTTTGAAAAATTTCCAAATTGATTTGTCTTATTGGAGAATTTGCGAAGAATCTAAATATGCTTATACATTATTAATCTTATCGTTCCTTCGGCAGGAATTTAAAAAATTACTCTTTTTACTTTTTTTCGAACATCAAAACACAAAACGTGCTTTTTACTTTGTTCTTTCTTCCAGTCAAAAATATCTTTTTTCACATCTACCTTTTTAGAAAAACATTTATAAATTTCATATCAACTTATATCATCTGTCAAATTCAATAAAACTAAAATAGATGATGTATCAATGCTTTTTATTCAAATTTCCAGCCATGAAAACAAATCTGCAACAACAACAACAAAAATCCGGCATATGAAGTCCCAACAAAATTCATCTAATACGGAAGATTCAGTGTAAGAAAATGAGATATTCGGTAAGGAACGGCAGCCGCGTTTCTTTATATTGTGATTCATCAAAAATTAAATCTACTGAATACTTTCTTTTATCAAAATGGCGTTTGAGCAACGTGAACACTTGATTATGCTAACTCTGCAGAAGATTGAACTACAACAGAGACATTGAAAAAATCAAGTCTTTGGGACATTGGTCACAAGTGACGAAAAAGAGAAACATTAGAAGAATATGTATTAAGAATAAAAATATTCATCCTTTTTTCCTTATCAATTGCAGAGAGACACAATCTATACAAAATCCTTCTCCGCTAAAGCTATCACTTCTGTGGATTCCGATTTTGTGAATTCTGAACTTCACTTCTGTGGATTACGAGGTATTACTTAGTGGTATCTGAAGAAGGTACTCAATACAGAGACGAATGATAGAGTGTTTGAATGTTAAGAAGTTTTGGTGCAATTATTTCAGGATATATTAGTTTTTTGTGATACTGATTTATTGTACAGTTTAAAAGGTTCAAAGAAACATGTTTTTGATACGTTCTTTTATATAAATTTTCGATACGCAACACTTAAAGATGCTTTTCATTCGTTTGTACGAACCAAAACGCTGACTATCGTTAGTAATAACTAAAATCCTCTGTTCATTTGCGTCTTTGAACCGCACCACACACTTATTCAAACTGTAAAATATGGTATTAAATTTTTTTTGAAAATTTGTTGATCGCGAGATATTTTACCAATATTTTTGCACCGTTTTCTGAAATAGCAGCACGTAACCTCATTGATGCAGCACTAGTTGCTTTTCACGACATCATAATAAACATTCATATAGCAAATTCCCAGAAAATTTTCGTTCTTTGTTCGCGTAACCGAACGGAGCAAATCACACTAATAAAGTATCGTACTTTCGAGCACTAAAAGATGTTTTGACGATTAGTGGCGAAAAGGTGAAATTGTTCAACTTTCCCATTTCTGAGATAACAGCATTTAAAAATTACATCTAGAAAGAAACCATTTGATTTACATATTGGTAAAGGGTGTTACACGACTACTTGAGTTCTCGCAAATGACAGATCAGACGCGTCTTTCTGTCAAGTAATAAACCATATTCGTAGAAAACGGTACTTGAGTTACATAATGCACCGTGGATTATTATCTTATACTACTCATAACCGTTCTGCTGTATTGTTGACATTGGTAATGCTAAATATGAAACCAAGTGAGACTTGCCTATAACTAGTAGATAAGGTAATGTATATATGTCATATTAATTCAGATCAGGTTCAGATTTAGCTAGTACGTTATATTTCATTATCACAATATTTCGTACGTAATTAGGAGTTATCGCAGAGTTAGAAGCAGGGTTTGATGAAAGAGCTAAAAAACAAAAAGAGCTATTTCGATCTCAGAAATGTATGATAACGAGTGAGACACCTCGCAATGGAAAGCAAATGGTCGTTGACACCGGTCACTGGACGCGCTCCGTTTTCCAGCGTTTAAGAGTTGAAGTGACCTGCTCCATGCCACCCAGGGGCTGCGAGCCGGAACTCAGTTTAAGGCGAAGAGAATTGGAAGAAGGCAGCGAAGAGGATGCGAGGGTCTGCAGGGGTTGAGTTGAAGAAGCCACGTGCCTCAGAGAGAAGGGATGGGAGCGGCATATTGCACCCCGCTTGTGCAGCGTCGGGGACACGCGGCGCCAACCACTGACACTCCAATTCAATGAGATACGGACGTGTTATGTTGCTCTCTTCAATAATAATAATAATAATAATAATTTCAACAACGCATACATCTCTCACAGAAACAGTCATAATTTCATCTGAATTCCCCCTTCGTAATTACTTAATGGAAAGTATCATAAATAAATAATAAATGAACCAATCAATCAACACAAAATTTAGAGTCAATTTAATTCGAAAAAGGTCAAAAACAGTTTAGCGATCATTGATAAATTTGATAAAATAAATATGAGTTTCAATTTTCCAATAAATATAGCTTCTTATATGATTCCATATTATGTTAAATGATGTTAATGCGTCTCGTACCTTATAACGCCACAGGTATAGTACTTTCAATACTGATCAAAGTAATTCTCTTTTCATATACGCTGTCTTACCTTCTTTTTTTTATAATACTTTACTTCAAACTGTTCGCAACCTTCACACAGTTCTGCACATCATCCCTACAGCCCCATTCTTGTTCGGAATTTTTTCCGGTTTTCCTTCGAGCAGTGGAGGGTAATTAATAAATAACTTTTACAATTTTTAAATCCGCCACTGCCCTTCGACCCTTGATCGGAATTAATGGGATGAGCGTTTCCGTATAGTAACATAATTTATCGTTTTCCATGTGGTCATGCGTAGTTTGCAACTGTTTTGACGATAAAGTTAATTTTATTGATAGTATTTCGTATCTGCGAAATTTTCACAAATGTATAACACCAATATAAGTGTGAATACTAGGTCACAAGTTCCACTGAACAATATTTTTCCCAGTTTACATCCAGAATAAGATGATTCAAACATGAAATAAAAAATTGAACTCCAAATTAATATGTTTCATGTTTAGTACCGAAAACACTTAAGATATGAGAAATGTGAAGAAATTTGTTTGTTCTTATCAATAACTAGCACACTGAAAAGCTGCGGTGTAATAAACCTGTCAAATACACTTTAATGTATAGATTTTAACAATATGTTTTCCATTGTTTGATTTTTTTTCAATTCAGGAGAACCTGAGCTGGATGCTTTGAGTCAAACACGACAGAGGTGGAATTTGTTAACTAAAACTTCTCAAAATTCCTCAACAAATATTATAAAGTATTTATTTGATAGCAAACTATGTTCTACTTTGTTTTGGAACGACAGTAGTAGCAGCGATGAGAAACGGTGACGATATGAAATGAAATATCCGAGTTCTAACTAATGCAAATATGTTACTATGCACAAAAAAGACCTAGTTGTTTTCGCCCTACCACTGGCACTGTCAGTCTAACGTAATGTAAAAGTGTCAATTACAATATTTGTCACTATTTTTCAAGAAAGTATTTATTCAGTACTAATGATGTAGGTAATACGATGTCGGTTAAAGGATTCACTCCATTGCATGGATTAGAACTAGAATTTTTCCAACCTCATCAAAACCTGGGTGCCAAACGGCCCGACGGAGGAGATCGCTTTGACGACAGCTGAATAGCGCTAATTGTGTCCACGGGGCGTCCGTCCGTCCACTGGCGTCGCTCCTGTTGCCTTGGCCAGCGGCCTCGCCTCCGCTATGCCCGACGGCGGGGGTGGGAACTGTCGCGCTCGGGGGTAGTGGCAGCAGCGGCGCCGTGGGCTACATAAGACACACGACACCAGCGCTGGCGCAGTAGCTCCTCTACGCCAACGGACTGCACCATCTCTTTCGCAGCCGCCAGACTCTTCAAGACGACGAGGGTGAGTCACAGGCGGACTGCACTAACGTTGCATAAGAGTCAGGCATGCATTGTGGGTAATTAAGTCTAGATATTAGCGCTATCTGTCGTAAACTTGGTTCTTTTATTTACACATCATACCTCGATTCGTTTGAGTTAGGGCTGCTGGAGTCACTGAATCCCTATTATCAGGCTTGTATTAGGCTTACTAGGCATCTGTCTGAAGCGCAAAATTTGTAGTGACAATATATTTTCGAATTTAAGCAAATTTTGTTCTAAGAAATCAGAAGACATACTATATTAAAAGTATTATTTTGGAAGCGCGAAAATATCAATAAATATTAAAATAGATCCAGAATGATCTTGTAAAAATTTCTAAAGGAATAAACAATTATTTTATAATTATCTTGTTTATCTAGAACAAAGTATAAAAATGTAATACAACGATTTATTATTAGTTAAATATTATTTTTATTTCATTATTTTATAACACAAAATAAAAATTCAAAGCCTGATCAATTGTCATAAAAATTCAACCCATAAAACAAAATTGCAATGTTTGCAATGCCCAATACACAAAAGATATATATTTTCAATCAGAAAATATTTTGACGGGAGGAAGGTGAAGGTTGGAGTTGTTGATGTCGGGGGACGTAGCACATCAAAATGCCTATGGGCGCTTGAATCCTAAATGAAGATTGAACTATCTTTAGTGGAACATCTCAAGACATGTTATATTCACTGAAAAAGGCTCTTCAACAAAATATAATTCAAGGAGGGATATAACTATACAATCTTATTGCAGAAAGCAAATGTTTCCTCCATAACAAGCAATTTATTACACCATGAAATATATTTCATTTTAATGTCCGGTGGTACGTTTTTCAAGTTGAAATCAAAATATGTACACGTTACTCTGTTTATTTACGATATTTTAGTGATTTAATTCTCTTCACGCTAGTACTACCTTACTTCAAACCTGAAGATAAAATTAAGCTAATCAGTACATAGAAGTGTGGTACTGACAAAGGAGAACTTAGCTATCTTTTAGACATTTATGTATCTATGACCCGTACACGGAAAAAGACTATGTTATCAATATATATCAATATCGGTTTAACAACGTTTATTTTACAAATAAAAAAAGGATTTTTTATTCTATTAAATATAAACTTGTTTGTGTTTTGTTGACATTATAACATCTCTTTTTATTCGTATCTGAGGGACCTTGATCGAAATACTNTATGTATCTATGACCCGTACACGGAAAAAGACTATGTTATCAATATATATCAATATCGGTTTAACAACGTTTATTTTACAAATAAAAACAGTATTTTTTATTCTATTAAATATAAACTTGTTTGTGTTTTGTTGACATTATAACATCTCTTTTTATTCGTATCTGAGGGACCTTGATCGAAATACTGATTTTACCAGAAATACAGCAAAATATTCATAACATTTCATATAATGACGGGAAAAAATACTATTCGTAAGTCATTTCCATTAAATAAATTATTATAAATTTTAAACTTTTTCTGTAGTATAAATCATTTAACTTTGAAGATTATGTTATATTGAGAAATGCAGCGTTTTAATTAGCTAGTTCCTGTTCAATCAAGAAAAATGTTTACTTTCCCTTTCATTCAAAGCGTATATTCTTCTAATTCGAACACTGTAATTATATAATCTCATTGAATTTCAAGGATTGTAATTTATTCCATATTTAGTTATATTTTCTAAATTACGAAACAAAACCTTTTTAAGTCTCAATTTTTTATTGAATGTTTAAATGTAGTGGTTCTTTTCCTGCGTCCTGGAAGTAAATTAGTTTATTGTCCTCCCCGTGGTCATCCGCAGTCTTTACTGCCTTTTGACAGTAAATTTATTTATTTATTTAAAAGTTAGATAGAGTTTTTGTTATAGTGAATTTTGTTCGTATTTCCTACTTCGTCGCGTAGTCAAAACGGAAGTTTTTCGACACAGAAACCAGTACCATGTGATTAAGACCAGTGATTCCAAGCTTTAAAAGCAATCGAATCAGTTTAACTGCGTAAAATTGCAGAGGTCGTAGTTTTCTCCTATTATATAATTGGCAGGTATGGTAATTTAAAAATTTAATTAAACCCTTTACCCAGGATATTATGAAGAATTATCATACGCAATACGGAAATGTGGTTCAACAATATTGTGCACCAAAAGTAACTTTTTTTCACCATTTCTATATTATTATCGCAGATTCTAGATTAAACTCTATATTCCCGGGGATGTAATCATTAGACATTCCTAAACTGGCGCCATCTGGGTGTGCGGTACAGCAGTGGGTTCGGAGACTATTTTAAGTCCTCAATATTTATGAAAAACAGACGATTCACTGCTCCGAGCTAATAAGGACATTCATTCATTTACATATCCACACACTTCTTGTTTATTATAAAAAGATTATAGCATATCAATATAATAAATATAAAGAGTATGACATATCAATCAATTTTAAAACTGCAATATATATTTATTGTTAGTTGAATGTTATAAAATTGTCTAGTAGGTTATAAATATTCCTGCTGTTATCTGAAATATGACATAATTTTTCTATATACTAAAAATATATTTATATGTTAACTATTTACACTTAGAATTTTATGCGTTATTCAATAAATTTGTTAGCCATTTAAATGTAAGAAAATTTTCCAATGTGTTAGCACACATCTTGCAAGCCGCCTTGCTACGCGTAAGTATTCAAGATAATACAATGAAAATGTACTGCAATACAACCCTCGATACATCATTCAACAATTTTTGTGAATACTACGTTAAAGGATGTATTTGAGTATTTCACATATCATAAGAAAATATGTGCTATTCATTACTGAAATCAAACAGCTATGAGAGTGTTACCTGAATTGGCTGTTAAGGCTTCACAAAAGTTAATTACCAAGCTGTTGCAAATATTACTAGCTCCACGATGAATTATTTTTATTATTAAAATAAATCTTTCTTATCTTACGATTGAAAAAGATTTTAAATTTTGGACACGAGAATAAATAAAGATGCTTAGTTTAATTAAATATGCCATAAATAATCATTAATATTGAGACAAATTACAAGATTTTATCACTTGAGACAAATTACAAGAATATTTTTCTATTCATACGGAGGAATTTAATGTGCTCTTAACCAAAGGGATTCAACTACAAGTTTATCTTTCGGAATTTCCTCCATTCTTGGTATTGTTGTAATGCACAAAAAATTATAAACTCGGAGTATGTCAAATAAGAGGTTGAGTGGACCTTGCATTCGATTTTACCAGAAATACAGCAAAATATTCATAACATTTCATATAATGACGGGAAAAAATGCTATTCGTAAGTCATTTCCATTAAATAGATTATTATAAATTTTAAACTTTTTCTGTAGTATAAATCATTTAACTTTGAAGATTATGTTATATTGAGAAATGCAGCGTTTTAATTAGCTAGTTCCTGTCCAATCAAGAAAAATATATTACTTTCCCTTTCATTCAAAGCGTATATTCTTCTAATTCGAACACTGTAATTATATAATCTCATTGAATTTCAAGGATTGTAATTTATTCCATATTTAGTTATATTTTCTAAATTACGAAACTAAACCTTTTTAAGTCTCAAATTTTTATTGAATGTTTAAATGTAATGTATTTACAAATAATGAAAGCAATCACTCCGGAAGACAATCACAGCAATATGCATTTAAATATATTTGCAATAATTTAAATACAAATTACTGATCACCGAGAGAACTACTCGTGAGATGAAAGGTTATTGGTTGTAAATGAAATCGATTCTTCAGAGAAATGAGTCGCAGATATCCAACAAATGACGCTGATTCTAGTGTTCAATTAGACTACATGGCGTTACCGCCACCTCCATTGAGCCGACACGACTAAGTGACATTTATAGTCTTTATAGCTGCTATAAATGTTGTCCACGTGTCTGCAGATGTAGGCGTAAACCAAGGAAAATATATTTGCATACTCGAAGCGTATTTTATAGCGACTTTCAACTGGTTGTAAAACCACTTCTTGAGACGATAAATCTTTCATAATTCTGAAGCCGTTGAGCCATTCTATGAGAGCAACTCGAAGATATAAACAATGAGAAAGATTGACATAGAAATGATTCAATAAAACCGAAAAAGGTCTCAACTCGCAAAATGTAGAGACAATTTGGGAGTAACTTCAGAAACTACGCAACAGAAATTATAATCAGTTGGAGACGGTCCAACCAAAAGGAGGACACAATGATTCATAGTTAGCAGACATATGTTCAAATAGTGGTCATTATTCATCATTTTTATATAAATAACACACGTGTCAGTATAATACGCTGCAGCGCCAGTTATAAAACTTTTGTTAAAAGAAGGAATTTAAGTAATTATATCAATTCATCTCTTAAAATCACACGTTTTTTTCACAGTAGGTGCTCAAACTACTGTGACCAGTAGTAAATTAAAATAAGAGATAAAACTTTTCATTCAACTTCGCTTCAATGAAACATATCTACAAATATCCACGCGATCGAGACACATGTCCAATATGATACCATTATAAATTTATAAATATCAAATATTTCTTTTTAGAGGTACCGCATTTATGTCAACTCGTCAGTGTGTAGGTACTGTATGTGCATTGTCGGGGAACGATACGTAAACGTATTTATTATAATGAAAATAATTAAAGGTGTAAACCAAATTTGTACCACCAAAAGTTGAAAATATGTACATTTTTTTAATTTTTAAAGACTATTAACCAACTGGTTTTATTACAAAATCCAATTCTTTTGTTTTAAATTTTCTTCGCGAATCTCAAAACGCCGTAACGGCTAGATATTATACTTGAATAAATATGAAGACCACCCCCATACAAACTTCATCCTGACGAGAACCACTCAGCAAGTCATAACTGTTTAGAATCACTCAGAAATGTTTTTGAGAAATTCACGGATCATACAAAAACTTTGGTCGCTAACTTCTGATCGAACAGCGCCAATTAGTTCGAAAACTAATATATAGGCTTCGTTGTAAATAATACTAATCAATAGATTAATTATGTTATGTTGAATGAAAATGGGAGACGGGACCGGGGTTCGAACCCGGGACCGGCCCCGTCTCCCATTTTCATTCAACATAACATAATTAATCTGTTGCCTGACGGTGAGGTTCACCACAATCTAAGAGATTACTAATCAATAGGTTTCGATATGTAATGACAGTACAGAAAATGTGATAACTTTCGGTCAGGTGAAAATGGCGGCGAGCGAGGAATCGAACCCGGTACAACACATTTTCATCCAAACCTGGTGTACAGTTGAGGAAGTAGAGGGTGGTGAAATATCAAAAAAATAGAAACAAAAAATTACAAAAAAACAAAAACAATAACTAATAACTACTTAAAACTTCTGCGATCAAAGGAAGAGTCCCGGGTTCAATTCCCAACTCGTCGCCATTTTCACCTGATCGAAAGTTATCACAACACAGAATGTAGATAACAATTTATCTACAATGGTCTCATGAACGGAAAAATAGTTTTGTACTTGTTTAAACTGCCACAGATGCAATTCAGCAACCCGCCAAACAGTCTCTATTCTGAAGTGCCTCTATATACTATCTCACCCAATGTGAGACCAGCCGATAAACCAAAATTGTACATTCCATTCGAAGGAACATTCCATTTGTTCCAAAGGTATCATTACGATGGGGGAGGGGGTGCATGGAAAGAAAATTTTTGAATTATCTGTTTGAATTTGCTAACAAGCAACGTACCTACCAGTAGTATGAGCGGAATTTACACTAAATTGTTGAACGAGTACTCTTCCGTAAATTTCGTGCAGACGAATCTCCGACGCTCAGACATTGTGAGTTATTTGTTTACATGTTGCCAAATATCTCCGCCCCACATGTCGACATGAGCGAGTGAATGCAGTAGGATCTTCTAAGAGAGCGCTTCATGAGTCAGTCGATGTGGAAAGGGAAAGTGATTAATCTGAACATCGCCATCCCTCCGGGACGTCGTCTCAAGCACAGTGGGCGGTCGAGTGGTCGGCCCATGGACCACACGCACTTCATCAGCTCACCGCTACGTCTTATACGAAACATTTTACATTTCTACACACATCTTTATTTTACTCTTCTCCGTATGTGCAAAGAGAAATCATAATATTATTTCACACGATTTTACAGCGATCCACATTTTAATACGACACAGTAATATTTCCATAAAAATGCAAGACACCGTGTTTTCAATCTTTTAGTTATACGATCGATATCAATCTGCAAACTCTAACTAACTTTTAAGATGAGGAGTTGAAAATTCAATTTTATTTATTTTTTATTTATTCATTTTTTTGCGATAGTAATTAAACATATGCAGGCATATTGAGCGTAGTGAAGAATTTGCGAAGCTGTTAACCCGAGTGCCTGGCAATGTGGGGGCAATCCGTGGTGTAGTGCATGGTGCACTAGCCCTCTTCCTCTGGTAACACTGGTTCATATCTCTGTTGTTCCAAGTAGAATTTGCAGTGGCGGACAAAGCGGGTTCGCGGTAGGTTTTCTCGGGACACCTCCGCTTCTCTGCCTTTCATTCCAACACAACATTCACTCATCATCATAGTCATTCAGGTCATTAGAAACCCGTCTCAGATCAGATGGTTGTCGAGTCCCCTTAGTAGTAAATACTGCTCGAAGTCTTCTAATACAGATGCAATTCTCACACTATTTCATTATTTGACCGATAATGCGGACAATTCAGAGATTTAATGTAAATATTAATGATATACTTAATAAAACTACAATAAAGAAAAATTATAATGTGAAGTTAATTCAATTTTTTTTCATTTCCATTGTCTTCCTTTTACTCGGTTTATCGACCATCTTGCCACTACCTGGGTTTTGGTATCTCTATTTCTGTTTTCGAATTATGTAATTTTCTTCTGTAAATATTACATCTTCTTTTCTTACATCTTATATCTCATTCATTTTATCTCCTGTCTCTTTTCCTTTACCTTCTCTCAATTATCTCATTATCGGTTGTTGTCATGTTATTTTATTGCAATTCCCGACTGTTCCCTCTTGGCCATATATGTTTCAGTTTTAAATATGTTGCCCGTCCCTACTTGGAGGATATAAGGAACTTTCCACTATCTAGCTTTATGTTTTTATAATACACATTATGGAATTTACATATTCTATCAAAGCTGTTACATACTTGTTCCTCCGAAATGTATTTCGTCCAATCCATATCTTCGTAAAACATTCAAACAACACGCCAGTTCTTTTCCTATGATGACACAATTATGCAGAATACGTTCTACCGTTCCAATTTCTTCTCCACATTTGCACCAATTGCTATCCACTAACTGTCTTTTATATAAATAATCTCCAATATTTCCATGTCCTGTCAGAATTTGCATTGTAGCTTGTGTTCGGAGGAACCATTTCCTGTTCTTAAAACTAAACTGAACATCTCGTATAAATCTGTATGTTGTATGCCCTTCCTTTGCCTTGTTCCAGCGTTTTGTACATATTTTAACAATTTCTCGTGCCAGCCTACCTTTCGAACCTTTCTGGGTTTTATCCATTTCAACATCTCCTAGTTGCACTTCTTTCCCTTTTCGTATTTTTGTTCTAGTCAATAGTTCTTGTCAATTTCCAATATATAGGTATTACCTCTAATAAAACTTGCAGTGTTAGTAGATGTACTCTTGTACATACCAGTCCATGGTAAAAGGCAGCAACGCCGTATACTTGAGAGTCTCCTCTGCATGTGGCGCGTTTTCCTTCTCGCATACCACGCTTGCGCCCGATATAATATATGTGACCGCAGCGCTTCCTTGATATATCTGCACAAGTTGTCTTTGCCCTACTGTCGTCTTCCCTGTACCTATTTTTTGTAACCCATACATCACTTTTTTAAATTTCTGCTTTACATATTCTATGTGGTCTGTGAATGTTAATTTCTCATCTATTATGAGTCCTAAATATTTAATAATCTTCTTAATCTTTAACTGCCAAGTCGGAAATTTTATGATGGGGTCTCTTCTACTTTGACCACATTTTTTAGTCCAATTACTACTCCCTCCGATTTTGTATGTGACAGTTTCAACTTTATTTCCGTGCACCTTTCCTCGAAATATTTTAAAACATTCTTACTTGTTTTTTTTAAACCTCTTTACGATAAGATCTTATAATAGGATTATAACATCATCCACGTATGCTATAATATCCACCCCTTTCTTATTCATTGCCTCCAGCACCACATTGATTACGATCTTCTAGAAAATAGGGTCCGTATGGCTGCCCTGTGAGCAGCCTTGCTGGAGTGTGTGAATAATCCTCTCGTTGCCAATTTCTAATAGAATATTTCTGTCCTCAAGTTAATTCAATGAGGGATATGAAACCAAGAATGTTATATATGAAGAAAGACAAATCACACAAGGCAATAATAAATGAATAAGTAATAGTAGTTAACTAAGACGAAGACGAGGGTGAGGTTATTCGGAATAGAATAAGAAGTGCAGGAGAAAGAATTTCAACAAGAAATAGCAGAAAGCAGTTTTTAACATTCACGAGTACCTGCAAGGCAATAAATGAAGCAAGAAAAAATGAAGATTGGATTGCTTATATGGAACTAGGACAGTTCAAAATACTTACTGATGAAAGAGTTTCTTATGATTTTAGGAGCTTTCGACTAATAGAGCAAAAATCGCGTCTACGATACAATCGGTGCTGTAAGTATGAACATAATACGTCAAAATGAATGAATTAAGGAAAAATATGCGTTCTCTGTGGTAAGTAATGGCAATCTTTTAAATTGTGCCACAAGAAAGGCAATAAAGGTTTTGTATCAATAGCATGAGAAAAAAATCAGACTAGCGACCACAGGACGTTAGACAGGAACTATGTTGTATCCAGTGCATTTTTTTTTTCGTTTAAAGATTAAAATTTATAGTGGATGTAATATTTTTTCTTATTAAAAAATAAAATAAAAACATTTACATCCTGTGATTTTGATTCAAATGTACAACAATTATTATTTTCTTTTCACGAATTCTTAGTAAACATAATAAAATATTTAAACATTCTGTATATTATCTAGGTACTAATGATAAAAATTATCTGTAATACAAATGTCATTAAGAAGTGGTAAAATAAAAAAATACTCTAGTGTAAGAGACTTTAGAAAGTAAGAAACTATACTTTTTTCAGTTCCACCTTTTAAGAGGAAACCTGAATAATATAATATGAAAGGGGTGAAATGAAATGAATGAGAATTCTTTAACGTGCAATATACATCTCAAAATTATGACATAAATACAATGAAACCTCTTTAGTTCGAAACAAAAAGAACCCATTAAAAATTTAGAATTAATTAAATTTGGAATTACTGATTTTTTGAAAAATTTAAATTATATGTTACTCATTTTCAATCCACACACATATTATATATAAAGTAAAGGAATATCATTAAATACAATACCATGCGCGATATTAAGTATATTCAGATAATAACCCTTGTAGAACAATATCATAAGCACGCATTTATTACATTTTTTATGATTTTCACTTCACTTCCGTGTTATTTTAGACTGCTTATAACGTTGTTGCATCCTTCTCACAGATTTATCCAAATTCGTTATCAACAATGTGATGGTAGCAAACAAGCAAACTGTATTCTTTTAATGAAATATTTCTGAGATAATTGTTCAAAAAACGTGTCGAGAAGGTCGAAGAATAGTGTCGAGAAGGAGCGAATCTCGGACAATAAATAACCCCTTCGTTTACTGCAAAGGGTCAAGTTGTGTGTAAAAACAGCGGAATTATTTAGCGACCTCAATAAATAAAACTATAATAAATTTATTTCTTTATTTTAAAGACCGTTCTAATGCACTTGTAAGAACACATTATTGCTCTGTTATAAAGAGAAAAAAATGTCACACTGTGTGAAATTCGAATTATCGAAACTTTACCCGTTAAATTTAACATGATCCTTCCACCTTTCCCATATCTACCCACCACTTTGTCTGATCATAATTCAGAATTTTACAATTTCTAAGTTTTACTATGGTAACAAATGTAAAATTGTTCCATACATTTATGCCAATCCCTTGAAATTTTGAATAAATAGGTAACCAATTTCAATGTAACACAGTTCAATTATTGAAAACTTTTCCCTCCATCTTACACCCCCCTTCAACCTCTTCCCTGAGCTTCCGAAGTCCTTAAGAATAAACATGTTACAAAAATGGAGTGAACCCGTGGTGTAGCGGTCAGGGAAGCGGCTGATCGAAGTACTTTGTCGTGATTTGTCGTGATGGACGTAGCGCGTCTGCGTTCACGATACTCTCGTTTAACTGCCGTCCACAAATTCATTGGTTTAGTCCTTCATTCTCACAAGTTTTAGTATCTGGGAATACATAAAAGTGAGCACGTACGCGCTCGATAGGGAAATCGATTGCAGAACACTGCCATTTTGGAGTGAGTGTGGCTCCGTTGATGGAGCGCTGAGATGCTGACGGAATGGCCGGGGCGATCCTCGGTGGGGTGAGTATTATTCATCACACCTCGACATCCCGACTGACTCCCAGGTTTATTCAGCCTGCTGCAAAGTGAGTACAAGGTCAATTCTGAGGTTAAACCAACAGGAGCAAAATACTGGCCACATCTCCTCCTCCTAGTGCCGAAGTCTAGTATTCCGGAACTCTACCCCTTGAACACCAGGTCATGGGACAGTCTGACTATTTTGGCACAGCTAGTGTACATCTCATTTTAAGTCGTACTAGTTATCACACGACTATATAAAAGAGAAATTTCAATTTTCGAAAATGACAAAACCTTCACCACTCAGAAAAATCCCACACGAGAAGGATCGAAATGTTAACTAGATTATTTAACAAGAAATCATGAAAACAGCAGAGTGGAATCTCGACGAACATATGGCGGCACTTTTTTCGTCATTTACCTCATTTTCACGTAGGAGGCCAACTAAAGCATAGTGGAATAAGTCAGTCCCGTGCCTGCGCAATGCAAGCCAATCATATTCAAGACATTTCCTGATAGGACGTATTAGGATATCGCTTCACGCCTATAACTCAATCAAACTTATTACATAACTCTGTACAACACCTTTAACTTCCCTCTAAAAAAAATGTCTTGCGTTTCATTGTCTAGCCGACGTACCCTCCACATCGACGCGCAATGTCGCACCTTATCTTATAGTCGACCAGCAAGTTTCTGCGACCACATTCTTTGTTTTGTTTCTCATGCGTGGATTCAAACACAATTGTTTTGACTATTGAATACGACAAACTGTATTAAATACATATCAATAGGGATTGAAGAACGAATATTTACGAACAGACATCAAGAAAGTGAAAAGTCACGGAAATTCAACTAGTAAATAATACAAGCCAATGGAAAACTCCCAAAGGTGTTCGTCAGCAATATACCAATCACCTTAAAAAGATAAGCAATCAACTAAAGTCCTTGTTACATTAGTTGCGCTGAAACTTCTAAACTTAACGGTGAAACTACTAATTAGTAAAGAATAACACGGAATGTTTGCATGTTGTTATCGACAAACACGTCAATAACGAAGATTTACGTCAAAGCGCGGTCCGTTGTTGATTTGTTGTTGTACAAAAGATAGAACGCAACAAGGCGCAACTTATACCTCTAAGAAGAGAAGTGAACAACAGGGAAGTCAAACAGTAACATAATATATACACTTATTTTTAATCTCAAAATCTATTTCGAGGGTAAAAATGCCAAATAATCAATTCATTCATATTAACCAATGTTAAAATTAAAATTATTTTAAAGACAAATGTGTATTGAAGGAAAGAGGAAATACACCGATTGATGGAGGCCTAATGAAGCGAATAGATAAGGAACACGTTGATAACTTGTAGAACGTAAATTACGAGCTTGGCAATTACGGTGGAATAAAAGAAAATGGAAGGTATATCTTTGTACAGGGAATGTAATTTTGAAGAACAATAAGAAGATGGTCTCTGCAAGATCTTTGAAACAATACGGAGCATGGAAACTTAGTGATGTAATTAAAACGAATGGTCGCAGGGACTAATGGCACACACACATGAGTAGCACAGGAGACAGTTGAACACACAATAAGGGAGAGTGAATAGTGTGATGTAGATAAAGGAGAGCACGTACCATAGTAAGATAACAAATTTGGAAAATAGAGTATAAAAGGAAGAAAAAAAACATAAGATAGGGGTTCTCAAGATATCACAAATAAAATAAGAGTGATTCTAGACATTGTAAAAGCGACAAGTGAGAGTATATTTGAGAATCGAAATAGATTGCGTCCTCCTTCTTGTGGCGGGATCCCATTGCTACGAGGAGGCGGCAGACAGGGATTGTTTACATGAAGAGGACTAAAAATACAAGATAAACAGCTCCGCATAATGACCCGGTTTTAAATATGAACAAAACAAAACTACTGACGTGAAGCCATTGCTCTTGAGTTGTGTCAATTTGCCTGAGGATGATAAAAAAAAGGATTAAAACGTTGCGTGTTATTTTATTTACTTGTGTTTTAGAGTGAATATGTGAGTTCTTAAAAAATAGACTCGTTTTATTTGTTATTAGAACAAAACTATCAGGTATTGAATTATTATTACACATTGTAATTATGAATAAGTATTTCTTAACAATAAATAATTAAATTGGCGCCATGAATTCTGAATTCTACCCACAGTGAAATTGGTGCAATAAAACGTATCAAAAATTTAAAAGAATTAGATTCTTTTATTTGGATATTAAGGAAAATTCCATTTTCGAATGATTGTTGAAATCATTGCACTGGGTGGAGTACATTAGGTTCTTCAAACTATTATATAATTATTGAATTTACTTAGTATAAAAGGTCGAGTTGTCATAATTCTATTTCTTCTTGCGTCGATATCTCACGACGGAATCAGCAATGTAAAGTAGTAAGTGGCTTGCTTCTGATGAGTCATCTTGCTTAACAACACTCCACACCATGCAACGATGTCTGATTTTGACGTGACATATTTACAAGAAAACAGGTACATTCCAATATTTCTGAAACCAAAAATAACTTAAAACCAACCCTGAAGACATAAGACAATAATGAACAGAGATAAATCGACACTATTTTTTACGTATTCAAAAATAGAATTTTTCCTTTCGTAGAAGCTCAGCGTGCTTTGAATAGCCGTTCGTTTCCCAGAATAGATCTCTTTAGATCTTTTTTCCTTTAGCTTCCGTCTTCCTTCACGAGAAATAAAGATCTCCTCATAATACAAAAACAGCATGGATTTCCGTTTTTCTACAATGACGTCTTCGTATCAGCAACCAAGAAATAAAACCTATTTCTCTTAACCTCTTCAATACACTTCTTCAAGGAGATGCCACACCACTCAAAAAATGGTAATACGAGACTTTGTCTTTGCAAATTTAAATTCACGGCTCCCCTTCAAGACTGCATACTTTGATTATCTTATACCTTTCGTTCACATTTTTATTTTAACAGTGGAGAAAAAATTACTACTAAGTTTAAAAGGATAGGCGTCTCTAAATCATAGTCTTAGTAAACATTTTGAAATTTTTAATTTTTAGGCCGAAATTGCTGATGGTGCCATTAGACTCCAATGTGAGTCAGGGATTACTATTTTCACCTATGATTCATTCTCGTATTATGTGCTAAATATGAGTGGATACTGTTTTACTGTTTATGAAAATAATTACAGAAATTACTGTTGTATTATTTTAATTGAATAAATATTTAATGCAATTAAAATAAATATTCATATCGTCAACGATAAGAAAGTTTTGTCGTAAGAAACATAGCTTTTCATCGTATATATTTATTTGTAACAAACGTATCATGTGTTTATTTTGAAATTTCACGAAGCAATTTTTTCTTATTTAAGGATAATGACACATATCATTTGACACACTGAATTCTGCTTCAATCCTTATATCATTCTGCTCTCTCCCTAGAGAAAAGTTTGACCATTGTGCAAGCATATTATGCCTCACTTCAGACACCATTTTGTGTTCAGCGACTGCTTCCGTTTTATTAAATTTGCTTCTGAATGTGGTCGTCCTCGTTTTCTTGCAGGAGTTCAATTTATTTCTTCATTCAAAATTAAATTTTCTGCTATATTATCACGGAATTTTAATAAATCCATAGATATACATAATCAAAAACTTTTGGAGTTATTTTTTTTATATATATATTAAAACAGAAAAGAAATTTAAAAATCAATTTTGTCCACACTCCCCATGGTTGCGGAGAGTTCTTTCACAATCAGTGGTCTGTTCATCTCTATATGTTGTCCCTGAGGAGCACTTCATGTCTTTACTTTGTCTAACGTATTACTTTGCTCCAGTAACAAAAGTATTTCATCAAAATTGAAAGAATAGCTATTTAAACTACCAGATTTAACCTTTTCAAAATTTTCCTTAGCTTGACAATATTGAATACTTTTTGAGGGGAATAGTGAATTTAATATAATATATTTTTTGATGTTATTTTATACCGTTAGAATAAAAACGTTTCCATTTTTTGTCAGTTTTGTTTTGCTTTTGTTTTTTGTCTACTAACTGAAATGTAGTCTTTAAAAAATATATCATAGCTGTATGTTATTGTTCTTTTCTCGTTTAATGATTTTGAATGTCAAATGTATGTGGGAAGTAATATATTACTTCCTACACGCCAAGAAACAAGAGTAAGATAACCGTTGTCCAACCCTTCAATAACACACAAATCTTCCTCAATTGGGACAGTAACATGCACTGCACTTTCCCTGGTTTTAACTCTTTTCCCGATCACACAATCAACGCACCCATGTAAACAAATCTCCATTTTGACTCAAAGTGAAACAGAAACAATACTTTCCGAATGATTTATACCTTGATAATAATACGTACTTGTGAAATGTCTTTACTGTGTTTTATTAAATACAATACTTGTTGGTATTTGTTAAAACTATAACACGTGTCGAACTATTTTTTTTATCGTTAGGAGTATGTTGAAATGTTAAATCCGCCTCTGCCTTAGGGCCGTTGATCGGAATTGATGGGATGGTCCCTTGCTTGCTTCTGGAGAGTAAATTATTTTATTATTCTCCACGTGGTCATATGCAGATTGTACTACTTTTTTATAATAAAGTTTATTTATGTCCTTTATGCAGAAAAAAGCGCCACTTGCCAAACGCTAGAAGCACATTATAAACATCCGCCTCCAGTGTGGCGCAAAGGAGACATTCGCTGTTCAGCTTCTGTAGCCCCAGAAACACAGTGGTGCCAAATGCCACACCCGTGAACGCAAGGGTTAATGTCAGCTAAAGATCGATATTTATATTATACCAGCTCAATTAACCTGTCCTGTCGACCTACACTTCGCCCGGATTAGATGAACAGTTAAGGACAATATCACCACCAATATCTCTTGTGACCCAAGTCCATTCACAGAGGTACTACTTGCACTTGAACGGAACACGTAATTTCATTGTTCATCTCATACGCGTCAAAACCAAGAACAATACAAATACCGATATATTGTTTTTCCTTTCTCATGAATTTTCTAGAAGTGCTACCCCTATTTCGAATTTTACTACGAAACTATTGCGAAACATTAAGATCACTAGTACGAAACTAGTAAAATCACAAGGTAAAATTGAAAAAACAAAATACGGTTTGAATTTATAAAATGAGCCTCTTATCTCAATTCTAATACTCACTTTTTCCCAGGACTTCACTGAATCTGGGTTTCAAATTAAAATCTTTTTGGAATAAAACACTAATAACAATTGTTTGAAACCTCACACAAAACATCACGAAAAATAAGATAAAAAATGGCGTACAAGTTTTCTCTTAAAAAATGCTAAAATGATTATTTCCCCGTGATCGACCTATCTTCCTTTCCAAATATCATTTGCCAGCAAATTTCATTGAAATAATTGAAACCGTACCCGAAAAAAAGTTCTTGCATAACCAATAACTTACAAATTCTACTTAACATTGTCTTCCAGATAATTCGATCTGGTTGGCGTAACAAGTATACTCGGTTGTGTAACTATCCTCTGGCAAAAATTATAGCACGTGCGAGAAGATAAAGGAAAATAAATGTAATACCATCGATAGCATACAGTCCTAAACTATTCCGCTCAGACTAACTTACTCCAGAGTGGAGTGATTCGAGTGTGTGCTCACGAGCACGCGTGCTTCGACCGAGGCGTGCGTGGGCGTGCGTGCAGAAAGCCTCGCGCGACGGCGCCTTCGAGGAATTCCGTCCGTTCTTGATGCTCCAAGACGACGCCACGGCGCGACGGCGGTCGTGCGATTGCACACGTTTGCAATCCATGGAGCAGCATCCTAAGGACACGGCTCTCATATTTAATCAATGTTTTCCATTACATCCCCTACTTCTTTTTCGTTTTTTTAAAGTAATTTTCTTCATAAAATTAGAAAATATTCAACTTATGATCTTCCTTGGACGATACACAATACATTACTTGTATTTTTTATATTATACAAAGCTTAGACCCTAAAGATTGGGTCCTTCCTCAAATGTAAAAAATAGTAATATTACGTACTAACATTACAACAGAAGAATTGAAGATGATAATAACCGTGATGTAAAATGTAAATACAAAATTTGTTTTATACAAGCAGAACTCACGCAAATAAAGTAATATTGTAAATACTTGATAGTTTTTCTGCGTCTGAGCGTAAAATAAAACTCCTACTATTGTTTTTATTAATATCATTTCAGATATGCAACGTTAATAATGGACGTGAATTTAGAAAAAAAAATAGTAGAATTATTCTCCTTATGTTGTTCCTGAGATGTGACTCTTCAAGAATTACGAGGTGTAACTTATAGTAAGAAGAAGAAGAAGAAGATTTACGGTAAGATTTTCATACAACACTTAAAATTTTGTGTACACATTAATTACACGTCTAAAAATCCAAATATATATCGACTATCAATAGATTACATTCACTGGAAGTTGAGATACATGCGAAAATAAAATATACATTTTTTTAATTTTTTATTTATTAAAGAAATACGATAGCCTATTCTAAGCTATTTTTACACTGGTTTGCAGTTGGTATCAATTGCAAAAATTCAATTTACGGAGATTGCTATTGTCACGGAAATCCTATGTTTTAGTATAAACGTCCATGGAATCTTTGAAGATCATCAAAAACTTAGGTGAAAGTTTTAACGGTTCAAAACATACTACAGTGGTCTCCGGAAGACTAAAAGAAGCATGTACATCCCGTTTTGTCTTGATCCTCCCACGCAGCCTTAGTTATCTTCAAGGATGAGCGACTTGTAGAGAGTTCACTTGGCGAAAGACTGAATGTCTCCAACGAACCATACATAGCATCACTCAAGTGTCATTCGCTTCTGTGAGCACAACGCAACGCTAGAGACTGGCGCAGGTCATGTCAAGAACGCTTTCTATTCAGGAACACGTCAGGATCATCTCTATGCAAGGATTTTGATGAATGATTTGATTAAATGGTTAGTCGTATATCACCCCTATCTAAAAATATTCAGTTCTTTAAAGCATTACGACGATAAAACGAGAATTGGGGTCACCATATCCAGAAAACAAATATGCAATGACAAATATCACACAAAGATACATGAAGCGAGATAGGAAGAGAAAGAAGACACAGCACACTTGTTCGGAGAAAAGGAAATTAAACTGCTCATGAAAGGAAGCAGCACTGAAAGAAAAAGTAGTGTGTAATGATTGTTCCTAACCTAACCAATCTCGAAAACGAGAATGTGAATGTAGAATAAATGTTAATCAATAACTGAGTACTCGAGTTGACTCAGTCGTATTTTTGCAAAGAAAAGCCGTATCTAATGTCGCATTCAATAATTCAGACAGACGAATAATTGACTGTTTTTTCTTTCAATGAATCGTTCAATACAAATAACCGAAGGTCAAAACTGTCATTTTTATGTTTATTTCGCGTTATTTGTCCTTGTGCAGTCGATTGCGGTACTCAATCTTTATCGCCTGTAGGTGAGTATTGAATACCCAATCTAACCAGAGTAAATTTAATTAACATTTGTTCAATTATCATTTATCCCATATCATCCAAAATATTAAGAAAACGTCAAATAATAAACTGCACATTAAATAATTATGCACTGTCAACTTACGCACCACAACTCGTCATTGATAGTATTTGTAACCCTTATAGGTTATGTCACCAAAGGGTTTTCGTTTGCTTCGCAACTTCAATAAGGCAACTGGTTTTTTTTCTTGTAGTTGTTTTTTTTGTAATGTTCATCAGTTTTTACTCTATTTTCCACTGCACTAGAAACAAAACTCAAAAAGGATTCTTCAATAATGAAGATCAATTCATAAATTACGATTCTTCATTCGATGTTGCTGACACGTGTTACAGACACTCCTTTGCATTCACTTTCATTTATATAGAGTATAACACACTCGCCAGAAAAGCTAGAAATAGTGGTGCAGAAGGCGAATACAGCAATAATTAAGGGTAAGAAAGTATTGAAGCTTAAGTTCACATAAATGTTGTTAGAGTACTTAATTTCTTTTCAACTCACATAGTTGAACGCAGCAATATTTTTAAGTCCAAATCCTACGTTCAGATTACAACCGAATTTTAAAATTCTTTACACTATTCAACTAAATTATTACATGTTAATTTGAACAATTGATTCTATATAAAAGTTTAGTTAGTTTTCCTCTTCACGATTCGTCAACAAACCATTAAGAACATACGAATCCTTATACGAATAACGAAGCCCTGAGACAACTTACGAAAAATATTTCATGGGAAAAGTTGGAACGATATGACAGTCACAGATGGAAGACATGTTATTTTTAGATATAAAAATTTCACAGAAAAAAGCAAAATTATTAAAATAAAATCTCTAAAGAAATCTAAATGACAACACAGGTAACAATAAAAAAATTGTCAAGTAATCCACAAAAGTTATTGGACATAATGTACGTATTATCGGTGAACAGAAAATGAAAACTACAAATTGATTAGTGAAAATGTTTGTCTGTTTTAATCTAAAAACATGTATACGACGTCAGGCGCCAAATCCGCAGCTTGCGTCATTCGAGTGAATCCCTGAAGGAACGATTGGTCCTTGACTGACGGCCGAGTCCTTTCCTCCGCAGCCGCTAGAGTGACTTCCGTTTCCAGGAACTGGAGGCGGCAGCGACGGCGGTTCTTGCGCCGAGAAGGAAAGAGTGAACGCCGCTGCTCCACATTCGACGACCCGCGGCTCCGAGCGGAACGCCTGCGTCGAGTGACGTGCGTTGGAGGCGGATGGCGTCAGCCGACTACAGCACATAAAACATTATTTTAAAGGAAAAAGAACGAAAAAGAAAAGATTTGTTCTCCTAAGAATTCCTATTACGTTTTATGAATCAAGAGTGAAATAATATGGATAAGAAGAGAAACGAATACAAAGAGATAATCTGAAAACAAAAGAAATTAAATGACAGAAATGGCTATGGTGATGAACAATAGAACTTTGTGATGAGAAAAAAATAGCAATTGAAAATTTACACAAGGAAGTGGAAGGGGACAGGCAATGCTGAGGCGACTCATCGATTAATAATTAAAAGAAAAATATCAAAATTAAAAAGAAATTTTTAAAAAGTCAATCGAGCCAGGTAACTGATAAGTGATGACAAAATACACGATAAAAGCAAATTTTTCACAGCCACATCGATATTATTTTCTTTATCGTTTTTACTCGCGACTTCCATATTTCAATCCGTAACGATAGATACAGCCTTATCAATACATTAAACCACCCAGTATATTCACTGAACGGAAGAAACATACCGAAAATGTTTGTGCTCGTGTTTCCATTGCGTTTGTCTTCGGATAATGCACGAGTAATACAAATATTGGAAATTTGAAATTAATTTGATTCTTAGGTACCTTAAGTGCAACATATCAAATTATACAGCTCCAGCAAAGATACACATATATTTTAAAAATATCATTTAAAAAATTTCTAAAGTTACAAAAATATATTTTTTCAAATACCATATTAATACACAAGGTTGACATATGGTACACATAAAATCATATAATTGCAGATTTTATTGTTTGTAACAATTAAATTAAATTGGAGTTATTAGAGAAATGAAGGTTACCCTATAGAAACATACATGCAACGCCACACATTAAAATGACGTCATCGTAATTCAAATATACCAATCTTAGCGGTGAAACACTATCGTTTAGTCAAACACAAGTAGTTCTAACTTCTAAAATACACTAACGATAACCTAGAGAATAATGCATACCTGTAGAATGAGTCAAATACAACCCTAAATTTGCTGTGTATGTACACAATGTCATACAATTCATTCAGGAAGCGGGGGGGGGGCGATAAGATGCGGAACAAAATTATTAACCAAAGGCGCATCTACCCCTAAGCGGGTCTTGAGTAACGTTCATCTAAGGTCTAATCTCATTATAAAGCATGCTTATATAATTTTGATCATAGATGGAAGTAATTTGTGAATATTTTGCCATTATTAACAATACAATGTAACGTGATTTTCAATTTTAAATAATTTTTAATTTTGCCAATTAATTTTCCTCTACTACTAATTTTTAAATATTTTTCCAAGGAAAGTATCCGTAAAATGTAAAATGGTCATTAACAGATGTGGTATTCTACGAAATTAATATGTGATCCACTTTATTTTCATTACAAACCAAAGCAAATCAAATTACGCGGAATGAAGCAGTTTTCAAATACACGAAAAAAATTATGAAACAAGGAAATAAAGTAATATTGCATTAATCTTGTGCAATGTCATCACTTAAAAATCTGTCCACTTAGAATCACCGGAGCTCTTAGAAAGTCTACGAGCTAGAAACACTTTTACGATGGCCACGTTCTGAGAAAACGTACGTTCCACGTTTCGTCAGTGCACAAAACCGTTATTAAAGAGAAAAGAGAAGTAACAAGCATCGAAAACGAATAGTTTCTTCGGTCTTCGAAAGTGATTCATCGCTACTCTTGGAGTATGCAAATTTTTGCTACGCGCTTTGGGGAATGGAACACTTTTCTACAATCATCCACAATGAACCGGAGATATATAAGTAATTACTACAAGAAAATAATTATTATTACACACACATCAAATAGAAATAGGACATACGAAAAGCAAAATATCACAAAAAACAGCGGAAGGACTTAAGTAATTATAGCGATAAGTGACCGCCCAAGCAATAGCGAAATGAACAATCACACGAACTATTCAGACGATTAATCATTCAGCTCACAATACATATGAGACCAAACGTCATGAATAACATTGTAAGTGTTGAGAACTATTCTATGAATAATTGAATTTTTCATGCGAAAATTAGTGCATCCTCTAATGACAAATGTAGATTTTTTCGTGTGTGTGACACGTGCGCAAAAATGGCAATAACTTCGGTCGTATAAAATGGCAACGGGCACGAGCCCGTTTCCTCCTACACTGACAGACTCGTTAGGATTTGTTTTAGCGTTTTATATCTGTCTCGTTTCTACAAAGTCTCTAGTTCCTTGTATCGCTTTAGCAACACAGACAGTGTTATACGTTTATGTCTCACATATGTAACACTTATGTAAACTTTCAATAAATAATGTAGAATGAATGAATGTCTCTAGCGACATATTCCTAAAGCAAGAGACGAAACAACAAAAATTTAAAGTTAAAATAAAATTCGAAAAACTGAAACCAATGATAAATATAATATCAAAAGACATTCTCATAAATCTAATTTTGAATTAAATTAAATTCGTACGGAGAGGTTCGATAAATGCTATATTGAAATAATTCATTTGGGAAGATGTAATCCTGTCCCCTCCTATTTTTACGCAATACAAACTATAAAGATGATATACTATCCAAATGTATTGAGCGGAAAAAACTTTATCTTTAAAGGCTATCATCTTCATTCACTAATGTTAAATATACTATTGAGTTTCGTTTATTAATTGACGTAAAAATATTAATAACACCATTGTTATGTCAATTATTTCGTTAATAGATATTTCGAATTAACAATACTTTTACAATCGATATATGTAATGAAATTGCAATAATTCTCAACATGATTATGCTCATCGTAATACTTTTTTCTATCATTTTATGTATCGTGATAAAATATCTATTACAATTAGAAAGTAAGAAATAAATAAATAAATAGTTCGTGTACTTAATTATATTTAGCAAAATTATTGCTTTGAACATATTTACCCGATAATGAAATTACTTTGATATTTTCGACCAATGTTGTGACGACTTAAGAAGCATATTTCTAATAGTGCATCCAATCTACTTGGCAATGAATATCAAACTCTTGTCTCAGTGCAATGCAGTGTTATGTGAGCCTCATTAAGCAGAAACGCATGTCTGTGAGCGTGGGAGGGGGGAGATGGAGAGAAAATCGGCCCCACAACGTCAGTAGATGAATGACGTAACAGCCTTAAGCGTTAATTGTCTGTCTTCGCACAACCATTCGCCACTCGCGGAGTACACTCTTTGCATCAAGGAACTCCTTGCGCGCAGAAGGATTATGGGTCGCAAGCAATACTTGCATCAGAAAATTACAGAGCAAAATGATCCTTCTGAAGAAGTTATGTGAAGATCTCTTCTTCTACACCGCCGGGTAATTCTGTCAGGAACCCGGCAGACGTCAATGAGGTTGTACTAGTTCAGTTCTATGAATAGTGGTGTCTCAATGTCAACTTTGGGTAGAAAATGTAGTGAATACAGGATTTCAACACGTGAATGCATAAGTGCAAACACATATTTCATGTGTAATGAGGGGAAAATAAATTAAAGTAACTGAAAATTATACAACGGTTGTCGCCCCATTATACAGCTTCCCTAAACTCTGATTACTGAGATCAAACAAAACATCGATCTTATTTTATTCCTCGGTTCAAGGAGATTCAACGCATTTTAATGTGCTTATATATTTACATAGAAAATACTTTATATTCATTGGAGTTCAACCCCAAAGTTCTGTCAATACAATCGAGATAAAACACAACAAACATGCAGTATATATTATTAAAACATAACACTTATTAAAACATGGAGTATAGATAGCAGAATGTACGAGAACGAGAAGAAAATATTGGAACCGCAAATAAAATTTTCATCTTCATAATATTATTTTATTTTAATTAATAAATCTCATTCCTAAAAATTTCCGACCTCTACTATGTATATGCGATTGCCCTAAATCGGATACAAGTGAGGAAGACACACTTGACTTTCTCTCCCACACATATTACGATGTAAGTGTATGGAGAAAATTCAACATGTCTGCCCAAAAGCATTATGTCAACTTCAACTAAATAAACCTCAAACTCACTGGGATACTGCTATCTAGGTTTTTGTGATCAGCTCATGATTTGTGAGGTTAGTGCCAGGCAGCCTTCGTATCTAAAATAGGTTCAATGGAATTGAAAGAGCTACATGTGCGCGAAGATGTCACCGCGCGATGGGAGGAGCAAGTCACAAAAGAAAAATGACTAAAATTTAAGTATTTATTTTTCGAAATTGCTGGAAACGTAATGCAAGATACATACAGAATAGCGTGGCTGCGTGATTGGTGCATCGCAATATTTTTCAATAGGATGGAGGTAACGGTGTTTCACAATTGAATAGTTCATTGGTAACATTACAGAACAAGAGATAAAACATCTCCATGCTTTCCCCAACAACATTGTGTTCGTTTGGGGGTCTGTGGCTTCCCACTCTTACATGAATTGTTTTATTCGTATGAAAGAAACAGTAGATGTGAATGTAGCGCTAATACATTCCGTGACAATCGCCGATCGGCAACGATTGCGTCAGCCTAATAAACAGTTGGCAATCGCTTGTCAATATCCGTGTCTCCATCAATTAATAGCCCTGCTCTCTTGAAAATGACAATAAAAGGATTTACGACTAGGCCTTTCACAATAGAGACTGTAATGGATTTCCCACAGGTTTTTCTTAGAGCAGAGTTCCCATCGCAAATACTAGTCTTGATAAACTGATTTACATCGAAATGTTTGACAAAATCAGATGCAATTACTGAGAATGGAACTGGTTTCATTAGATTTTGCTTTAGTTATTGAATTCTAAGATGTACACATTTGTATAATAATAAACGCTACTTTCATATGTAATTGATAGGCACCATGCTTTCAAAATATATTCCTATGATGAGTGTGCATACACAAGAAGTATTGTACGAGAGAATATTTCCGATTTCTCTGTTTGAATTCATAATGTAATTATTTAACCGAACATGCATTAAAAGCTGTGAACTTAAGAGTTACTGACTAAACTAATGAATGTGGCGAGAAATCCAGGTATGGAATGTTCAGAGAATATTAGTTGTTAAATTGTGTAGGCCAGAATTTATTTGGGAATTGCTGTATAATAAATTATTTTTAAGCTTCGACGGGGATGGACAAGAATTTAAAATATTAGAAATTAATAACTAATTCTACATGAATTTTCCCAATGGTAGAAATAACATCAATTTTCACATAATTTATGACATTATATAAATTACACATATTCTCAAGAAATCGAACACTCGATTGATTTTGTACTACGAAAGCCCAGAAGAGCAAACTGTTCTTTGATCCCAGACCAATGCAAAACAAACGTCATTCTATTCTCCGAGTCCCAAGAGAATAGATAGAGCAAAATTATTAATGACCTCATACCATGACGTAACATTTCTACGAATTTCCACTCAAATTGTACGACGGCCATTGCTCCGAAAGCAACGTAAACTGATACGAACGCATATTTCGAAACCTTCATGCGATGTTTATTTTCGGAACATTATGCAACGAAAGTCGTGAACAGGATGAGAACGTGCGACTATCAGAGAACATTCCAGAAATCATTTTCAAAACCCGAATAAGAGATGTGACCCGCGTATCCAATCACACGCGTTATTTTCAGAGCACACGGTTCAATGCCTTGGTCTTGGACACTCAGCCTTTAATACTGTGACGAATGAAAATACGCACTCCGAAATATGCTTGATGGTTATTGCTCAAGATTCTAGTCCATCGCTCAGCGAAAAGTTCAAGGAAATAGCTAATGATGAAATAGACGAAGCATAACCCGGCATTGACAAGAACTACGACGTAAATCACTAAAATAGTTAGAAATTTACGCAGATAAATTCTTGAATGGGGCAGTCTTTGTCGTCAGTTCAAAGATAAATCAAAATAGTATCTAAGTATTAGCAATATCTTCCTTCAGAAAAGTACACCTAGAATTGAATTAACTCCACAAAACTATACCATGTACCTTTCCATAATTTAAAATCGTAAAAAATGTAGAGTTGATATTAAAATTGTAATTTATACGTATATCGAGGAGACTTCTTATCTCAAATATTTTTTAACGCATTCATAGACTGGAAATTGAGATCAGAAGTAAATCGTGACGTCATAAATTACATAAAAATGTGGATTCTTTCGATGCGCACACTAGGAAGAGTATCAACTTTCAGTTTGATACATTAATTCAATGCGATTCTATTTTATTTACGTACAATTCGTTACACTTACACGGAAGATACGAGAAATAATTAGGAGACTAAAGAAACGTCATACCCCCTAAAGGAATAAGCTCTCTCCTGATGGGTAGAGCCTCTAAATGCTGATTGGACAGCTAAGATTGAAACGTAGTAAGGTTATCGTATATTTGGCGTCTCAACATTCAGTGTCTACGCGCAGTACTCCTTTATGTTATTTAACGATATTTTACAGTTGAATACACACAGACCAAAAAATAATTTATAAAATATAACTAAGAATAAAATAACTATAAATAAGAATAAAAAAGCATAATTAAAATAAATTCTACAATAACGCGAATCTGAAATGTTCATACAGAAATAAAATAAAACCCGAAAATCCATCCCATAATTAGGACTGCAAAATACTTATAAGAATAAGCAGAACATTTTTACTACCGAAATTCGAACTGACGAACTACAGCATACGTGTAACGGTATTACGTTTTTATGATGACCATTCCTCTATTCTCCTCAAACAGAAGAAACAACGTCGTTTTTTAGAAAGATTATGATACGTCAAGTTCAGTTACGTAAGAGTTGAAGGGCAAAGTAAGTGACTCGGAAATATCTCAACATTGTATGAGCTTTAGGCTCTTCCAGAGAAAAAAGATCTATTTACGCTTGTCTGTAAAATAATTTATTTGCTTAGGAATGAAGATTTGACTCAAACTGATAAGAAATAATTTCCATCCTGTGTTGAAGTGTCGCAAACGTATAACAGAAAACGTTTATTCTTATTTTTTTGTCCTGTTGCTGCAAAATTCTACAGATTTCCTAGCCATCCAAGCAATACCATGAAAAAACACCAGCATCAACATGAATTGAACTTGTTGCTCAATACTTTAAAATCAAGAGAAAAACATCTTCCAGTTTTCATAAGGAAAATACAACGCAGATCGAGAAGATAATAGGAAAGAGCGAATTGGTTCTTTAACTATGAGAAAAGTAAGCAAGTTTCTTTTAGAAGCGGGATATTAGAAAAAATCATCACGCTCACCTCAATGTGACAGGGAATCACGTCATGTGGACTGACATTGTTTCTCTCGAGAGAAGTCAAGCGTTGACACACGCCATGCGTCCGGTTTTCCTCTTCCTTCTATTTCGTAATGGGATGACTTACCAGAAGTCATAAGAATGTTCATTCCTGGGAATAAACTACGTTTCTTCTTGGGAACGCTTTGATTCAAATGCATTGTCTAAAGTTCATAAAATAATGTGTAAGCGACCACAAAGGCAAATACACACTTGAACCTGTGAGAAATATCCAGATTTGTGACCACCAGGAACGTAGAGGCGATCAGACCCCTATCAAAAGTACGCGACTAACGCTAATTACATTTTGGCAAAATAATTAATGGAAAATAAAACAAAACAAAAAAATTAAAAATTAAACTAGTAAATATTTTTTTAAGAAAATTTACGGGTTTATTAGTGTGCTCACATGTCTCTGCTCTTCCAGCTAACCATATTTTTAGGTGGTAGGATCTTTGGGGTAGGTGCCGTGTTGAGTTGCTGGAGAATTTGAGGCAATAGGACAAACATTCTCAGACTGAAAAGACTTGAGTGATTATGCTTATCCCACAATAAAGATGAGATTTAAATCAAACTCATATCTCCACTTAGCACAACATTCCAAGGTGGTTGGATTGACCCCATTGCAACGAGAGACAAGAATTTAAATCAGTTGAAACTTCACTTATAGCCATCTGTGACTAATGAGTGTGTTTAAAAAGAAATAATTGCGTGTAGCGAGAGAGAGCTGTCCATTAGTGTATAGAGTCCCCAAGCCAATGATGAGAATCCTAACGTGTTCCAATGGCTTCATCGTGACACAGCGTTTGCAGATAATGGAATGAAGTGAGCGGTGGATGAATCATAATGACAAACCAGACACACTTCTTCTCGGGCCAGGAGTTCTTTGATTAATTAAACTAGATATGTAATACTCCAAATAAGTCTTCGTTGTGAAGAAAAAAAATACATTAATTGTTTTACTTTTTTCGGTATCTCTATATATAAATGGAATACCATGACTGACTCATTCACCGATCAACGCCCAGCAAAAAACTATTAGGGTTTGAGACTACATTTTTGGACGATACCTTCGTATAGTCGTGTAAGAGCACATAAAAGAGATTTTATGAAATTTTAAAGAAATAGGAGTATCAATATTACACTTTTATATTCACTTGCATATTCTTAACCAACAAGATACTGATTTAATTTTTGTGTCCATGGTTTATTATTAATACAGAAATGTATTTCGGCATATTTGAAATTTTGAGCCGGAAGATAGTGAAAAGGATCAAAAGTGTTTCAACGAGAGTGTACCATTACACTTGCAAAAATTATCGAAATTTCATTCGTTGACTAACGTAAATATTTAGTGCATCTTGTTCGTAACTTATTTAAAGTTCATTAGAGCTTTCACAAAGTTTAACGCAGGTAACTACAATTATTATTATTTCAGAGAAACTATTAAACAACACTCTATTAATATTCCATTCGATGTGTAAATATATTAAATCATTATAAGATAATAAATAAATAAATTTATTGTCAAAAAACAGTACAAACTGCGTATGACCACGTGGAGGGAAAAAAACTAATTTACTCTCCGGAAGCAAGCAAGGGACCATCCCATCAATTCCGATCAAGGGCCCTAAGGCAGAGGCGGATTCAAAAAATTCAGCAAAAATTCCTAGATAAGATAAAAAGTTAGCTGCGAGTTATAATACTAATAGAATGTCAATATGTTTGTAATTTTAAGCAAAAAATTACATGTAATACAAACTGATTTATTTTTCATAGTTTGTGGTAATGATACAAAACTGATTTATTTTTCATAGTTTGTGGTAGTTAAAATCATATTTTCACAGTGGTAGACTACAACAACGTTTCGAGCCAAGACTCTAGCCTCCTCTTCGGGTTCGTTACATTCCATAAGATTGCACTACTACATATCAAGTTTTGGAATACCAGAAATAAAATGTCAAATTTACAGGTCAAATTTAAAAAAACATTCATATTTTGGTAGGTTTATATTAAAATTCAAAATCAGTCATGTATGTGAATCGCCATCGTTACTATCGTACAGTACGTCTTCACATTCTGACGTAGATTCAATCTAACGACTTCTCCTGATTTTTCCCCACCGTGATAATGCAATTATTGTTTTTCTTTCAACTGAAATAAATAAAAATTTAAAGATGATTATTGTTTAATAAAATTTAAATGCCCGTCAAAAGAGATAAATTGTAACACCGATGAAAAAAGCGATTAAAATTCTAATCTTTTCCTTATATTATGTGGCATGAGCTCTTTTACACTTATAATCCAAATGCTTGAACGACTGAAGTATTCATAAAGCGTGTCACTCAAATTTGAACGCCCATGTGTTCACAGAATGCATCGTAGCACATTATCGCTGTCCCTCCCCCACACACGTATGACCTCACACGCGCTGAGCAATGGCCTTTTGACTTTAATGTAGAGATCATTTTAAGGACTTAGTCCTCTTGATAAGATGAGGTTTTAGTTACCCGTATACTCAAGAACTAATACTAGTTGGTCACTATGACGAAAAAGTTTTAAGTCAACAGGTAACGCGTTCAACTCTGAGCTACGTTTGTGGACGCTTGTAAATTATTTCAAGAACAAATAACATGCAAACTGCCAGTTCGAGCGAATTCAAATCAGGAATTTTCCAACAAACTTTATGACGGGTGTACTGACATCCTCACTAACATAACATTCATAAAAGTGCACTCATCAAATTCGGGAGAAAACACGTTTATATCATATATATATATTATATCAATTTTGATATATAATATTACTGTTTATAATTTCAGTATTTATAAAAAAAAAGAATAATCCCGTGAAATATATATAAAAAAAAGCAAGAATGAAGCGGGCTCCTCAATATGAGTTAACTGCAGACAGTTCAGTCAAACTATAGCGCATGCATTATGTTACTGAATATTATTATTTTAGACATTTTTAATCGAAAGTCATTTCATTTTTATAGAAAGCATTGTTCCCAACATAGTAAATAGATAGTAAGTCTTTATTATTCAGCATGTTTCATTGTAACATATAAGTTGCGATAGAATAGGTGACCAAAAAAAATTAACGTGAAGAAAGCCTTGGGTTTTCAGCTAGTTCGCCCATAAATCATTCGTCCTTTCTTTGAAGTGTCATACACAAGATTCGCTATTGTCAATGTGAACTTCTCTAGACTTCCTGATTTCTAAAATTTTGGCAATATAGTTAGTATAAATATTACGCACAGTGCTCGAGTGCTCGAATCAGACGCACACTTCTTCTATTTTTCGATTCATCATCAATGTGTGTTGAAAATGAAAAAATAATTGAGTAAAATATAATCAGTTCGTAACAGTCGAGTTATCAATATCTAGCCGACCATTCGAACCACCAGCCAATCACTCGAATGGGACTTACGAAAGTTAACATTTCAAGAAAATGGTGACTCTGCATTATCAATACCACACGCTAGTTATTTGTGCTAAGATAACAATTTTCCCGCAATTGTTTGGAGTGCAGAACCTGAAAATGCATAGATAGGAATATTCATGATTTAGCGGGTTGCCTAAAGGAGAGTCCTCAAGAGTGCACATATTTTTTAATTTCCATATTTTTATATTCATATTTAAAAGCCAAATTTGAAGACCCTGGGCTAAAGTACATCTATATACATATTAAAATTATAATTAAATAAAAAATATAATGAAAAACATTCATATTTCGAGATGTACAAAACGCAGTAATAGTATTAAAGCACACAATCTCCAGTTTGTTCAAGAGTTACGATACTTCCTCTTACAGAAGAAAATAGAACAAAAAAATGTTTCGTTCATTCTCAACTTTTTTAATTCTTGCTTTGGTATAAATATCAATAAGTGCAGAAGGAAACAAGTGATAAGGAATGAGTCTGACTGTCAGTGATCAGGTAGCACGGAAACCTTCACGAACTGAAGAGACCATCCCCCGTAGTTCGCCTGGGAATATCGACTGCCTCATGATAAATAATCTTATGTTTCGCTGAGCAGGGCATCATTACTTGACAAAAGATGACCTGTATTTACTAGTTCTTCATATAGTTTGTTGTAATGTTTTTAAATGCGAATAAAACTGTTCCGGTGATATAATACCCAATGTCGTCTGCGCATTTGTTTCCGAGCGTCTCCTACCCACGTAATCCTCCTCAAATGCTCTTTATTTCGAGTGCCGATTGAGCAATGCGTGTCAGCGGGCGATAAGAGGCGCCCCGCGGTCTGCTGCATCGGAGGCCTTAAGAGGCCAGGGCTAATGCTCCCAAGCGCTCACCCAATAAGTGGACCGACCGACAGCAGGCGCGCATGTCGCTCGTCTTGCTCTTATTGGAAACAGGCGCTGCGCTCGAGTGGTCCATGTCCACATCGCCGTGTCATGAATGAACAAGAAATTCTCTCACAGCAACACACTCCCTCGTCGGCCAGAAGTGCACATCGTTCGTCATGAAAGGGTTGTGAATGAATAAATTAGCCATAGCAGAACCGGAATAGGAACGACAAATCACCCGCCATATAGTTAAAAGTGAAGGAGAAAATACAATTATCATATACTTTTGGGCAGTGGTTCTGGACCTGGCTGCAGGACTCGCCTCATCCACACAAACTTCATATCACATTACCATAATGTAAATATTTCACTGAAATTTATTGGTATTAATGGATAAATAAGTTATTTAAAATCCGCAACAAAAAAAACGAAACAAAATAGTTTTACGTTAAATTAATTTTATGGTGACATTATATTTTTTTTTAATTTTTAATTAATCTAAAATATCGCCATATGTAGCAAAATAATTCTAAAATTAGTCTCAATGTTCAACTTATTTTAATGTTCATTTTCTAGGAAATACAAATAGAAAAAAAAATCATTAGCCCACATTTACACTTAGAGCAATCTTTGGATAGATTTTTCTAGGACTAAATTTGATTCTAACCAAAAACTCTGTTCAATACATCAGCCAAATGTTCAAAAAAAAAAGTTCAGTTTCATGAACTATTGAAATGTTTAATAACACGTTTCATCGTTCGTAACTACAGTCTCAACAAAAATATAATTATGTTTTCTATATTCTCGTTCTCATACCGTAACACAATATTACTCATGAAGTGACACCTTGCACGGAAAATCTATAATATAATACACGGAAGAGGATTATAATTGCGGAAGACTATTGATTAGAGTATTATAGTTTTGCATTGAAAATTATATGAATCATATTTTGCATTAGTGTAAATTTTATTTTTAATGAAGAATTATTTCGTTTTTGTGTGTAAAGTATGATTAATATGTACGAGGATGACGAAAGAGCAGACTTCAGCCATTTTCACAAAATGAAGATTCATTTCAATTATTATATACCAGCCTTTTGAAGCAAGTTAAAATATAAACGTCCTAATCGGTGCAGGCAACCCGCATGCTACACAAAAATAATAATGAAATGTGCTATTTTGAGGCATAATTGTAATTTAGATTCTTCTTCTGACTACTGTGAGTATTTTAAAGAGTGTCTACTACTAGGAGATACAACAATATTTGTTTAATATTTGGGTCTGGTAGAAACCAAGAATTACACGAAGATAACGACACAATAGTAAGATATGGTTAAACGACTTCTCTGAACAATATTTCATAGAACCCAGATATCAATAGATTTTTTCCAATTTTCAAAAACATTACGGAAAGTTGACAATCATTATTTTCAAATTAATTACTGATGAAGGTAAGGAAAACTTTTGCCCATATTACCATATGGCTTTACGTCTTGCTTAAGAGCGCCACTCAATGATATACTCGTTGAAATGTGATTTCGTTACGTGTTTTATTTAAGTCAATCAATGCAGACAACCCGGTGTCTGATGAAGCAATTACAGGGTTCTTTACGTTCATTACTTCTGCTCTAGCTTCCGTTATTCAACAGGTAACGTCTCTCGACCCTTGCCACAATAGGTAATATGTTATCTTTTATTAGTATGATGTTCCTCACTGCCGCTAATTCTAATTCACTGCCGCAAATTTTAGATGCAATCTTCATTCTTTATACTTCATCTGCTATGATCAAAACCACATTATTTACTTATACACACAAATTTGGCACCATTCGTAACTTCTAGGAGATTATTCAAAAGTGTTTTGTGTCACGCACAATCGTCAATAACGTCTAAGTTACGGTGATTCAAATAAAATTAACTTTAGAAATTTCGATGGACACTTCCCCGTTTAGTTTCAAAATTATAAATCCATCAAAATTTCCGGCTATAAAAATATATTTTTAAGGTCGATACCGAGCTTTAAAGTCGCAAAATTTCGAGATCTTAAAGATAAATAGCGACCCATAAAATATATTTATAAAATCTGAAATTTTGATGGAAGTCTCATCGTAAGGTATAAAACAATATTTCGAAAGGCGATTTTTGAAGAACCACCCTAATCCGTGTGTTACTTATACTTCACGCAGATGGACTGGGGTTCGTCCGCCTTCGCCGTCGCCATGTGCGATGTGAGAGCGAACACGTTCAACGTGACAGGTGGCCATCACTCTCCCCGCAAGACACTTTTATGAGCCCTCGAACTCCACCATGTGGGTGGGAGCAGCGGCGAGGAGCTTTGACTGATCAAAGAGACGTTGTTTTTGCTCGCGATAAGACAAGGAGTCAAGCAGACAGGTCTTCTTGGCTCTCACGAGGCGAACAGAGTACGAACGCCGCGCGCCCACCCACGGCTCCTATGCATTCCTGCTGCTTCGTCTTCTTCTTCGTGGCAGGTTTCTGTCCACGCTCCGTGCGCCCGGATCGGACTCGGCAGCACTCGAAAACATATCAAATAAGTTAATGGTTCGTTACTTATTCGAAATGTGTCTCTACAGTCTCAGTGGATTGCACTGATTTTATTAATCGAATATGATGAGTGAAAAGTCTCGTAATGTCTACCAAGATGGAAACGGGTCAACTAAAATAAATACTGTCTAAATATAAATAAATGAAATAAATATTGTATTTTCAGAGTTATTTTAATACATGGGTTCATTAATGGTTTTATACCGCGAGTTCAACATATCAAATTAATTATATTAATTGTTGATTAATTATATTCCATTTCGTATGTAAATCGTCTCATCAAATAAAATGGTATTACACCAGCTGAATTTATACTCGAAAATTATATGTTTAGTTTCTTAAAATTCTTATAGTAACTGAAATGATTTATTACTGATTGTTACGAAACTTTAGAATTTGTTATTATTCAATTACATATTGAGTATCAATAAATTCAAAATCTGTGTTCGTTTTTCTAATGTAAATTCTTACTTCTCTCAATAAATAAACAACTTGTATCACATAACAAAAGTAAACTAAAAATGACTTACGCATTCTAAAAAGTCTTTCGAACACATTATGGTCCTCCTCCAGGATGTGCCACTAGATAAAAGTTTGGCGTGTTCCCCTTCTATGGAACTGGAATTTTGCAACTCCCATCAGGTGAAGAGGCAGTATATATCGAGTATTTTGTCGTGGTATTTTTTTGACATTCACTAGGAAATATTCTTAGGAAATATCGAAAACCAAACTTTTTACTTCTTGAAAATCCAACAGAACGGTTCCGACCCTCCTGAAGACAGGAAGGGTAATACGCCATCAACATTCTAATATTCAGGTATCGATGATACCCGAGCACTTCCAGATGCTTATAAATTGTCTCAAATCACGGATTACGGTTTTTGTTTCGACTATTCACAGTTTAATAGAGACCACTCATTATATACGTTTTCACTAGACTTATCGAGTGCGTTTTGGAAAGGAATTATCCTCTTCGTTGAGGTAGACCAAAGATTTCGTCAACAGCATCAACTAGTAGTCGTTGTAATATATACATATGGTATATACATATATATTATACAATGCATAATAATTTTTGTAGAACGTATTTTCTGTTTTAATTGGACAATATTTGTTACCTACATGCTGTAAACGAATACTTTATGAATATACATGAAAATGAACACTCAAATTTCCCACATGCAAGTTCTTCACCTGTATGACAAATGATCGGCTCTCAAACTCCTTCAAATCTCCATCGGATACCGAGCAATTTAAGAGGCAATTGCAAGCCGGCGTTCGATAACTGACACGACTCAAAAGGGTGAAAATCTGCCCGGACCACAACTTAATCTCACGACCTCCTGGATACGAAAGAGCGAGCTCCACCACTCAGCTACCTCGGACAGCAAATAATTTCTCTCCAATTCATTAACTTCCTCCTGTACCGTTCAAAGAAGAACCAGAATGAACGATCCGACTCAGCTCGTTTGATCGCGGCGAGAGCAAACGAGACTGCTAATTTCCGTCCATCGTTGGAGCTGACGTCTTCATTGAAGCGAGGTTCAGTCGTCGGGCGTTTGACTGCTGCAACACCAACTGCCAATTAGAAAGTCGGAATCGCCGGAAACCAGTTTGCCTCAAACGTCAATCCCCTCCTCCACCCCCTCGGCCAACCCCACGGGCGACAAAATGATTCGCAAGAGTCACCTGCTCGTTGGCGAACGGGTCCTCAGTCACGTCTCTATCACTATGCACTCTTGTGATTCGGAGACTCTATACAGACATCTGTCGGGTCCTTTTTGTTATAATATTTGATTAACCGATTTACAATACGGTGTGTAATTCAATCACATTAATCATTTGAATGACATATTGCTTAAATATAAGCACACACGATTTTATAATGCTTAGACTTTAGATATTAGCACACAGGTTCTAATGTTTCGTGAATCTCGTCTTCGAAATAACCACTGTAGTCTTTTACTCACATGGTATCTTGGAGGGAAATAAAAAAAAAAGAAGAGTTCAAAGTCACGAGACAAATTAAAGAGATCAAATTGAGTATTCCGATCTGTGGCATGTAACGCTAAAGATAGGAACGGAATGTTGAGGAAAATATTTACGCAGATGTGGCGTTGAAGTAGACCACTTTACGGTACATAAATCTACCATAAAACTATGGATAATTATTTTTTTAGAAGGAGATTGAAAGCTAAATGTACAAAAAAAAATCATTCAATGACGACAATAAGTAAAGAATGTGGATTTAAATAATGAGGAAATAGACGAGAATTACCCAATATCAAAAGAAATAAAACAAATGAAGACCAAACAATTTCCTTTACAATACCAGACGCTGGGAAGAAAGGAAAAACAAAACTTCTCAAAAACCATCTTCTCCCTATATATGACGAAGAAATATGTCTATTAAAAAATAGAATAGGATTAATATGGTGGAACAAGACGAAGGAATGCTTTGAAAAATAAGATTTTCATGTATTTGCTAGCTTCCGCGTCAATGAAAAACAAAAACGATGTACCACTTCACTTATTATTCACCTACTTGTCGAAACAAGAATCTAATACGTATGATCTCCAGCAGACAATTTACATCAGCAACAAGCTACATGTGATCCAGTAATATTTAGGGAAATTAACGCTGCAACAATGTTTAATTATTATTCTTGACAATACCACCTAAAACGTCTTCCAAATACACAATCTTATAAACACATAATAGAATCCGAGATGTTTTTCAGACTTATTTCTGTAATATTAATTTCTGTATTTTAGACTTATATTGTATAATCGGATTGATAAAAAGTTATAAGAATTTTCCAATATAGATTTATTGAAGGAGCTAAGCTTAATAAAAAAGAAATTAATCCATAAAATGAAAATAATACGAGAAAGATAATAATTTAGCTCCAGTGGAAATAAAGTTACAAATTAAAATTTTAAAGCATCATGAGAAATCACCATTAGTATTATTTTCATTTTACGATTATAAATTAATATACAAATTTTAAAAAAATATGTTGTATATTCACTATATGACAGGGCTGGCACTTCTTATAACACGATATGTNCATAAAATGAAAATAATACGAGAAAGATAATAATTTAGCTCCAGTGGAAATAAAGTTACAAATTAAAATTTTAAAGCATCATGAGAAATCACCATTAGTATTATTTTCATTTTACGATTATAAATTAATATAAAAATTAAAAAAAACATGTTGTATATTCACTATATGACAGGGCTGGCACTTCTTATAACACAATATGTAATCACATTCCTAAAATTTTTGAAATACACCGTTGTGAGAGCAGTCATGTAACGGATAGATTTTTCTACTCGGCAAAATCATCTTAATACTAAGGCACTTACTTTTGATCATTTATCACGTACACAGACGAACAGACTATTCAATTTTTTATTCAACGTTTCGGATATGTAACCTCACACACAGTAAGTCAAACATGTCAAAAACATTACTTATGTTATTCGGTGGTCGTCAATACAAAATATATTCTCCTAAATTAAGTCTACAAAAAAGTAAAACTAAAAATGTGTCTTCGTTATTTCACTAAAACTAATTGCATTCGAGAAAAATTAAATAACACGCAGAATGAGTTTTAATTCAATAAAAATAAATTGGCATAGCGAATAACCAACGTGGAATGGGAGTATAAAACTTGTAAACGTGTGAGCAAGTATTAGCATGCATTTAGATAATGACGGCAGCGTTTTAATGTAAATTCGGGCGGTCAGTTCCTCTAACGAGATGGGAAGCAAAAAAGCGATGTCGGCAGGCAGCGGCCTGTGATTTCGTCCAGGCGTGGAATGTGGCCGCCGCTCTGCCACACACAAGGCGGCGACGCTGGCGCCCCAGGCGGCAATTCGCTCATTTGCGCTTTGCTCACACGACCGCCATGAGTGCGACCGGCAGAATGGGACCACGTGGCCCGCTGCTAGTCCATCCTGCGACGGCGCCGTTGGTAGCTAAAAGTTGAATACATAATACTCACCCAAAGAAAAAAATTAATAATAGAAAACATAACTAAAATCCACAATAATATATACACTATACTCTAGGTGTCGGTAAAAAATACACATATATCACATTCACAGGGAAGAAAATTACTGAAACTTTCATTTCAAAACCATTGTACATCTAAACAAACTTTAGGTAAGAGATCTACCTCGTTTCTTTGGGCCAAATCAAGGTGGAATCTTTTAATGTTCGCATGTTAATAATGCAAATCAAAATAAATTTTATACACCACACAAGAACGAATCTATTACAGCTGGCATCAAAGGTATACCAGAAATTTGTTACGAAACTACAGTAAATGTACATGACTTTGTTACGTTCAGATATTGGTAGTAAAATTGAGAAACATCAGTATAAATATTCTCGTATGTCAACTCAATATCATGATTACAATACACCTAATTTCACAACATTTTACCATTCATTCACGAGCAAGTCATACTTGGATTCCCGTGTCATATTTGTCATACTTGTCTCACGTGTCATATTTGGATTAGGATTCCTTGTCCCTTGAAAAAATGGCGTACATGGATATATCTATGTAATAAATTATTTTCCTTTTTAAGATATGAAATCCGACGTATAAGCAACACAGAAACTGACACTATGAATTCAAGTCAAGAACTTGACCAATGTAATAAAACAAACATTTTCAAGGGGTCTGTTCAAGTAAGGGAAACTATTTTACACTATGAACGTTTCAACAATTTATTTATATCCATTAGAGTTGTATATTTTTACTTCCATTTATCCATAGCACTGGTAAAGATGAAATAAATAGCTGAAACATTGATAATGTACTATATATGTATGTAGGAAAAACGTTTCTTAGAACATAAAAAAAACAAGAAACCATTTCATTCAAAAAGGAAAGTTTAAAGGAAGTTCTAGATCAGCAACTCGACTTCTGGACGGCGCAGTGTGGCAATCACTTTGTGCGAATCCTTTCGTGTAACCTTAAACCAGCGGCTTTGAAAGAAGACAGTCATGATCAGTAAAAATTCAATGTCCGCAAGGCGAAACTCGAACCAGTCTCTACCATCCTGGCCCGGGTTTTTCTCCGTTTTTCCTTCTGGTAGTGGCGGATTTATTATACAGGTTCTCTAGGCTTTGTCTAGGGGCGTGTTTATTGTAACAATAAATCGTGAATTTAGTGTT
>NNCF01131207.1:34496-80644 GCA_002313205.1 Laupala kohalensis | reverse complement strand
TTTTTGAATCCGCCTCTGCCTTAGGGCCCTTGATCGGAATTGATGGGATGGTCCCTTGCTTGCTTCCGGAGAGTAAATTAGTTTATTGTCCTCCACGTGGTCATACGCAGTCTGTACTGTTTTTTGACAATAAATTTATTTATTTATTTATTATTTATTCATTGTCCGGAACCGCCATTGTTTAATTTCAAGTACATCGCTGACTCACTGATCAATGAACGAAAGAATAGGGAGGAGAGGAGATATAATTAGTCACATAATTAGACAGTGGACAATTACACATATACATAATCTACAAAACTCAGGGAAATAGACTTGTGTTCGTCCGTTTATCAACATCAGATACGCGTCTTCCATTCTGTCGATTAGTAGTAATGCGATGTTTGGAAACAGTAACATTCTCCCCAAAAAATTGAGACGCAAAATCAGGTCATAACCGTAGACAGTTCTCGCACGATAAAAATCTGTTAATACAACACATGTTTCAACAGCTCTCCATCGTGCGTGTGTGTATTCAAAAACGGCCTCGAAGGTAGCACTAAATTCATGGATCGATTTACGTAGTGGAAATGAGATCATTTGAATTCATTTTTGTCGACATGTTGCCTAGTTAGAACATTAGAACTGATTTCAATATTTTACATTTTTTAATTTTTAAACGTGTCTTTTCGTTTTAGCATTCGTCATTGACATCCAAAAAATGCTCGATCTGTAAAATATGATTTTACTGCGGAGTTATTAAACATAGGAATCTTATGGCATTAAAGTAATATTTTTTCGTTGTGTATAACCATCTTAAGATGTAATATTTACTTATATCAAAAGAATGCACAGATAAACCACTTTTACACACGTTACCATTCTCATATATTTACACTCTCTTTTTAATTTTGTATACCAGTAATAGCAAGAATATGGTTATAAAAACGTTTCTAGGCACAACATAGAAGCAAGAGTAGAAGTCGGTTTCCCGTAAATCCACGTCGTTCACATAAAACTATTCATCACACCAATCTGCCCTTTAATTTCCTCCATCATTCTACCAACCCACATTTATGATACATGTGAATGCATATAATTTAACTCTGATGTCAAAATTAATTATTTGTCCTCAGTTTTATACGACTGTTTGAGTCCTCTTTCCACCACTAGTCACTTAATGGCATAGCCAACGTAGGCAGGATAAGCGGATTGCATCTTGCCCCTACCACGAAAAAGAAAACTGCATTTCGTTGGGATTATGTTAATTTCTATCGATTTTCTTACCTCAAATTTGCATTAGATCCTAATATTGGAGAGAATTATAAAAATATTGGCACAGAAAGTAATTCAGAAGAGGATGATAGACCACCTATGATACATGACGTGGTAGACACGAGTCTCTCAGTTTTTCATCGTGTGAACCCATATCTCATTCTCTCCTTATTTCCTTCCTTCCTTCATCTCGAATACTCCTTTCTCTCCTCGCGTTCTCCTCCGTGTTCCCCTGAACGAAGGGTCATGGCGTTCGTTAACTTCTCCTCCGCCCCCTCTCCCCATTCGTGCCTCGTTGTGTGATCGAGTTTATTTATAGCATGACGTCACCTTTTTTTTGCTGCCTCGGGCGAGAGGGGAATGGGGAAGGAGAGAGTGGCGAACAAGATGAAGCACGATAAACCAGCACGCACGCCAGTGCTCCACTTCCTCCAATTTTCGCAATGTCAATCACGCGTGGTGAGGAATTTGCCTTCTTTTTTTTGGTTTTTATCCTTTTCAAACATATTATCTGGAGATATTTCTCGTAATGTACGATATAATAATTCGAAGAATAAGATGTTTTAAGTGTAAAAACGCCACTTTATAAGAAGTCACAAATCTAAAACTCACAATGTGCTATTCTGAGATAGATAAAAAACAAAAATAGGTAGATCAAAATTTACTAGAACATCTAGCTTTATTTTAGACGAATGATATGAAAAATTACTAAAAGAATCTTTATAACATATTCACGGGGAAATATATCCTGGAAAAGTGGTAATAAGCTATTGACTTGATATGATAACTTTCAGTCAGGTGAAAATGGCGACGAGCCAGGAAAGGAACCCGGGACTTCTGCTTCGATCGCAAGAGTGTTAACTAATACACCACCCGTTCGCCTCCCACAATTGTAAACCATTTCCACCTAGACCTAACCCCGAAAATGCTGCACAGTTGTGGATTTTTATTTTTTAGTAAACTGCAATGAATAAGAAAAATGTCTAGAGGTTAATCTACTAGATGCTCGTGGTCACTCAAGGAAACGTTTTTTTTACTCATCTTCAAGAAAAATATTCAACAAAATAGAGATTTTCCGGGTTGTTTTAGGAAAATTTTCAATAAAATATGGGTATTCCTTAAGGGAATTACGTTTCATCGCAACTTTGGTCAAAATTCCTATTTCATTTCTCTCAGTGTAACAGCATGGAAACGAGATGAACTATGAAGTAGTTAAAATCTGGTTATACTCATTCCCACAATTATTTAACAAACCTTTATATGTCTTCAAAAAAGAAAATCCCATTCGATATTGAATTTCTGTTTATAGGTATTATACAATTTGTTTTCATTGTTATTTCCATGCTTAGCTAATTTTCTTATTCAACAAAAGAATGTGGTTACATGCATATAAGTGGAAAATGTGGCAGAGATGTAATATTTAAACTATATTTTTATCATTGTCATGGAGAAGTATTTGCAATGCAAGTAGAATATACGCAAGTAAAGAAACGACTTGTTGTGTAACAGCTGAGTGTGAGCGTCCATCCAATCACCGCGCGCTGTCCGCAGACGTGATATCGCCTCAGATAGCCTCCCCCCTCCCCCTGTACACGGGTTCACGTCATTCATTGGTGGAGACGAATACAACACGTGACAGCGATGAAACAAGAAACGATTCCTTAGCTCAGTTTATCTATACTTCCTCAGCTCAGTTCTATCGCAATCCTTCATCTAGAAATGAATAAATGAGTATGTATGAATCAGCAACTGAGTCATTCATCAAAGTAGTAAAAAAAAAAACTATTCAAGATGAAAACTCGAAATATTTTTAATAGTAATGCCTTATTGAGAGCGAGTATTTTAGAAATATGACGTTATAGTGGTGAATAGAGATGTTAAGTGATTTTTTTAGAATTTTCGTCATATACCACGAACTATTTAGACATCTTAGTTTATTTTAAACGTTATTTAAAACATTCAAAACTTGAAATACACTTAAGCTTCAAGTTTCTGCGGAATTGCAAATCCGCTTTCAAAAGCATTGGGTAAATCCATTTGGCAAAATTTCTCCATGCATATCCATCTCCACGTGAGAAGGATAGAGAGAAATACCGGGGAAAGTACAATCTTGGACTTCCTTGTGTCTACGAGGCACGTTTTATGAAGTACTAATTTATCAGAACAATGGAAGAGAAAAAACGAAAGGAGTGGGAATTCACGACACTTCACTTAGACAGTGGGTTTGCACGCGAAGGGAATTGCCGGCGTTTCACTCCTCGTACTCGTGCATTTCACGACTGGTTTACGCAAAAACTGTATCCCTTTCGGAATTTTGGGAATTCGTGTGAAACGCCAATCTTGTATTCGGACTGCTGAGTATATAGAGACGAAAAAGACTTTTTTATTCCTCTGAACTGATTCTTGGAGAATCCCATTTGTTCATTTTATATCACACAAAAACCGAAATATTATCCTATTTATTAATTTTATTGTGAAGCCAATTTGCACCCAATTAACACTCATGGAATTGACATTTAGAATTAATAGAGGGTGAAATTCCTTGATATTGTGACTTCGGTTGAAGAGACATAGGCAGGATCATGGTTTTGTCGATTTCGCCTCGTGGGTAGACCCAATATTTATTTTACAGATTGGCTAGATATGGAAGAATACCTAGACGTTGAGGTATGATAAAAAAATCCTTCAAGGAATCTTTTTAAAAAACATCTTGGTAGGGATGGACATCAAGTTCACTCAGCATGCTCTAGAAGATACCAGGAAATACAACACATGATTTAAACAAAGAAACTACCGTAAGAGTTGTGAAAACGCACTTCATGTGAAAAGGGATTTTACTTTAATTTAAACATTAGCATGAATTGACTCAAAATCCCGAACGTTGTACACCGAAAGAATACCATGATTTATAAATTGAAAAAATACGCCGTTACATTATTTAACATCAAATTAATTTTAGTTAAAAAGGAAAGATGAGCAAGATTCATATGTTGTTTTTCATCCCAACAGCAGTAGCATTTTGTAGCACCATAGTCATCTCATCTAAACAGAGTGGGAGAACTCGGGTAACAAACCACCTTTCATAGAGGTTCCCTCTCCTATTTTTTGTGACACTTGTAAAAATAAATTAAAACAACTACTCTGGAAGTGATTTGTTTACTTTTTAGCGCACAAACACAATTGTGTTCTTGAAACTATGAGCTACGAAATTTGTGAATAGTCATTAGTAGCAATGATCAAAAAACTACCTCTCGGTACATCTCGACGTTAACTTGCATATTTAATTCAAATTCGAAGCACTCTTAAAGGAGCTAGTATAGTGAATTATACCTAAATACCTAAATAATTATGTATATATTTCTTTCGTGTACCCTACATGTGGAGAAGATATGTGACAACTTTCGGTCAGCTGAAAGTGGCGACGAGCCGGGAATCGAAGCAGGGATCCTGCTACGACCGCAGGGGAGTTAACCATTACACCACCCGTTCACCTTCCACAACGGTACACAATTTCCACCCAGACCTACAGGTGGTATAGTGGTTAACACCCCTGCGGTCAAAGCAGGATCCCGGGTTCGATTCCCGGCTCGTCGCCATTTTCAGCTGACCGAAAGTTAACTAAATAATTGTCAGGATATTTTAAATACGTCAAAATGGCTCCAATGACTAGGTAATGTCAGCTACTCAGATAGTTATATTCTAGTTGAACATACTTAGGTAGAACTGTAAACGTTTCAGGATAATTGAGCAGATATATTAGATCTTGTTACCGTAGACCAAAAGGGTGCGTTGCTGACAGAGTCTCTTTTCCGAAGCCTCGTGTTAGAAACGTGTGGCGAATACCTCCACAGCAGGTTCTTCCCCTCCTCCTACTTCGCGCTTAATGACGATGACAAGCGAAACTCACGCCGCCACCGCCGCAGCGCTTGCCACGTCAGCGTCGAAAAACGCGACCGCCTTCTTCTCTTCCCCCACCCCCACCCCCATTCCACCCTTTCCAATCCCTCTCGAGATGTGAGAGCAACGAGGAGCGCGTGTTGGAAAGGGAAGAAACCGAAGCCTTCGCGTGTACAACCGGTCGTCTCAGAGATACTAAGTATAATGGCAAGAAACTCCCGACCATAGTGTCTCCACGTACACAAAAAGATGTGATTCCCAGTACTCTTCTATTTAGTCACGCGCTGTCTACAAGTTATATTCCAGATTTCCAACTCAAGAACACTATTCGTGCACAGAAGAGCAATGCTCATATGTAATAAGTGACACTGTAAGCAGATACATCTTCTCCCTTCGTCTTATAAGACGCCAATGTTTCCCGCCATAGCACTTACTATCTCTATCACCAGCAGCGTCATCTCCAGCCTCGTTCGAGCAGGCGCGAGTCATGTCATGTTCGTTGGAGTGAAGTTATCTGCGTTATTGGGGCGGGGCAGTGGCGGCGGCGTGCCTCAGAGCAAAAAGCTACAGGCGCGCAGCTGCAGCAGCGACTTGGCCAGACAGCTGGGCTCCGACTTGGTGCCTCCCCTCTCTCACTCTCCCCCTCTCCCTGACTCACTCACTCGTCCACTCTCCCCCACCCAATTCTACTCCCTCAACCCGAGCCCGGCGTGATGACGTTCTTGCTACCATCAACGCTGCGATGACTCTCATTCACCCGGCGACTAGGTCAGTTTCTTCATAATTAGTCTCAGCCACTCCAAATGCACCCTTACGTGTTTTATCAGCAGTAAATTCCACTATATTCCCTCGATCGTTTACACCCACACTCCTCCTGCGCCTACGTAGGTGATGAGAGAGATAACACGCATTCCGCAGGACACTGGTGCACTGCGGGTTGCATCATCCACACGTGCTGCTGTTGATGGAGATACATGGTCACGTGGATAGGGGTGTACAGCAAGGTAGTTAAATGTCATTCAAAAACTGAAATCATTCATTTGAATCCATAGTATACAACTTTTGATTTCTCAATACGGCTTCATCGTTTACCATTTCTAGTTTCTACGTACAATGAACGGTCTATTATAAGATCGTTACGTTGTCCATATTTAGTAAAAAATTATTCATCGTTCACAAACAGTGATGTAATGGATTCACCCAGAAAACTGTGCAAGAATAATGAGATTAAATTTCTGAATGAGGATAGTTAACGAACATTGAGTGTCTAACCCACGATCAGATTTACTTTACGCAAACTTTCCTTCATGTTAGGATATCAGGAGTAAACTGAGCTAATAAGAATGAAACAAAGTAAACGTATAGTGGTGTTTGACGATTTCCATTCATCGAGGGAAGCCTGCAAAAATGCTAAAAGTTGTACTACTCAGCAGAAAGACCACATAATTTTTAGACTGCCTTTTTCAGAAAATGACAAGAGATAATAAGAATTAAAAATTATATTTTTAACATACTTTTAAAAGAATTTATACATTATCTTCTTTCTAAGTGAACAATTTAGCATATTCTGAAGCTACAGCATAACATCGTAAAAGAAAAACAGTTCTCGTGTTTTGAATCAGCGTAACTATTTATTTCTTACAACACGTTTGCACTGTTATTTTGTAATTTTATCTGATCAAACGTGGGAAAAAATTACTCAACAACTATGTAAAGCGAATTTATCCATTTATAGAAACATTTATAGATTTATTTATCCATTTATTGCAATTATCACACTATGACCTTACGTGGATAAATTTCACAAAATCAAGTCCACCTTGGCTCTCACGTAACCCTAATACCTGAGCAAATTTATTTAGTGAAAATGTTCATCTGAGACCCCCTCTATTTCGTACAAAATGTTAATTTCACAGTCAGTATTTTATAAAAAGACATTATATCTTAACGGGTCATTGTAAGGACATCATAACTCACTTGTGCTTTTTTTAAACATTAAAAACTATTTTTTAGGAAATGAACATTTCATGTTTTTTATTAACTATTGGAATACGGAAGCTGAAAGGACTATTAAAAAGGCTTCGACAACCAACAGGAAAGTACACAAATTATACAGTTAAAAACAACAGCTATAGATCATGTGACAAAAAAGTTCATTCACATGTCAACCTCGACTTTGAAGTTTTAAATCCTCCATCCCCCATGACACACTTTCTACATTGTATTCATATCATACCTAAAATTAGTTCAGCACTAAATCATGAATCTCTTGCATAATTATTATTGCAAGTAATTACAATTATTTTATGTTTTGTAAATAAAATAAAATTGTTAGTTTTGGTTCTTTGGTCATCATTTGAAAAAGAATTACTCCGGATAGTGTAATTATTTTATTAAACATTACGTTATGAATATTAACTACATTCTTATTAACAAAAAGTAGAAACAATACGAGTGACTCCCAAATCACAATGATAACATGATTTTAGTATTACACTCACTGCTTCCTCATTGACTGAATAACAATTTATATGTACACTGATAAAGAGGAATACAAATAGTTTCGCATACATCCATAGGATTGACTGATCGGTGCAGAATCATTGCAGCAGCGCGTTAGCCAAAATGGCTTGCACGCCGAGGCATGACGCAGCATGAAATGACCTTTGCCTTTATGAGGGCTCTCAGGGCCATCCCGTGTCCCTGCTCCCATTCGATCAGTTTCAATGAGTGTCGGAGCGAGAGGCAACGATCGGATCTAGTAACGAGAGGCGACTTACCACTGAGGATTCGATGACGCTGTCAGCACACCGTACGTCTGATGCAGATGTTTACCCACACTATTCGGGGTCAGGATTTCACACCTAAAAATACATTTCAAAATTATACGCTGATGTTCGAAGGACTTCCTCGCACCCAAAAGACTTGTGATCGAATCTCCCAACAACAGCAATTGCAAAAAAAGCTTATCATAAACTCAAAAACATGTTTTTTTAATATTTAAGGAAAATAGATTGCACTAAAGTCAAGGGAATGCTGCATCACACATTTTATGGGACTCTTAAAGTCTATGGATGAGACACTGCAAAAAAAAATTCAATTGTACCAGAAAAAGACTCAAATAAGTTTTTAAACGTTGTATTAAACGTAAAATAAATAATTAATGACAAAAAGTCGTTAGGTTGAATTAATATTCAACAACAGTTTCCTTGATATAGTCTTGATATAGTTAATGTCTAAAGGTTAATCGTTTTCTTTCTTATTTGCCTAATAGCTCTTCATCTTTGTTACAGGTGAGTACCTGCCATATCCTTTAGCAGTGTTCCTTGTGAGTACAAACATTATTTCCAAACAACTCTTTTCATTAGTTTCTGTAGATTACGAAGTATTAAAAGAAATAGTCGGTCAATAATCCTAGAATTCACTTTCATCAGGAACAACGAGAGAAATCGAACAATTTAATCCGGGAACGAATTATCAATACCATAAATGACTTTCTTATTTTAAAAAATAATCTGAAAATTGTAAATTTCTTTTTCATTGTGCGTAAAAGGTACGCTAAAACGCGCAGCATCAATATGATTACTTGCATGGAACTCAAATACCCTTGCCCCGTTTAATTACCAACATTTTAACCATTCAAATGTTCCAAAAAATCGGGTCGGTTTCGGGATTCTTATTCCGTGCAACACAAGATATGATATCATAGGTATGAAAACTTCGGTAATCCTGAAGATTCTAAATATTGCCATGAATGTCTGAAAGAAATACAATGTTCGTTCTCCTCAGCTGTTTGTCATGACATTACAAAATTCTAAGGTTTTGAATATTTTGGGAAATATTTCTTCTAAAACTTTTCCACAAAAATTTTAGTTTTCGATACTTCTGATAAGGAGTGAATGCAATTCGAATTAAACTTCAAGTTAAACACAGAAGCATTGTTAGAGCCTGAAGTTTGATTTTTTTCTTTCGTCTGAAATGAGAATAAATTTAGGACAAGAAATGTCTTAAACTTAAAGTTTAATTTTACTTTTGTTGGCCACAATAGTCAAAATATAAATAAATCCGTGACTTATGTTAATATACGAAAAATAAATCAACTAGAAACCTCATAAGCGCGGTGAGAAATCGAGCCACCACTCTGAAGTTGGAGGTAGTTTTGTTTGTGGTTATAGAGAGGTCTAGAGAAGCTATTTTTATTAGATCTCTCGGACTCCCCGCCTCCTAAGCGATGCGAGGGCCTGGTATTGAGTCACTATTATCATTGGTCATAACTGCACAACGCAGCTTTACCGATCCCGTCCAGATGCGTTGTCAAGAAAGCGACTCTCTCTTAGAAATCGTGGTTATCGTCTGTTTCATCGTCATCTCAAAACTGATCGTATTTCTCCCAATTTTTAATATATTCCTCAAATAAATTGTATTTTATTTCTGAAATTATTATTCCGAAAGTCTCCAGTATGTAGTACGTCAACGTCCTTGTATTTCTTTATATTCCATTCCCGTTCTACTGCGTAATAGTCACAACCCCACATAATGTGATCCGGTGCTTCACAACCATTTCCATAAATACAAATGTCATCATCCAATTCGTTTGAAATTCGTTTGAAATGAGATTTAAAATCCCTATGTCCTGTTCAAAACTCTAGGAGTACTCTTCCTGGTTTAAACCATTTTCGTCTTTTCCTTGGAAAATCCACTTTATCGATGTAATTGTACGCCAGTGGCCCATTTTTACTTCTCTCCCATCGTGTCTGCATTCCCTTCATCAATTCTTCACTTAACTTCCTCCGTGATGTCTCGTCATTCGTCAATATTATTTCCCCATTTTCATCTCAATTTTCCCAGTCCTCTTTAAAATATGCCATACCTCACTTTCTGTACAAACAGATTTATTGACTTTTCTCCAAACAGCACATTTATATCATCGGATGAAATTGTTTTGTACCAACCTGCCATATATAGCAGACACTGTCGTTCTAATCCTTGTAATTTCTGCTCACGGTGGTCGTTCACAACCCTGTGTCCCGAGATCGTACTGCCATCTTCTGACGTAATGCACCCACGTAAAGAATCTTGACATCTCTTCGTTCTATATCGAAATGTGAAAGTTCTACGCGCACCATGCTAAGAAAACCATCTTTCTGACTCTTCCCAGTACATAATTCAGGTGTTCTTCGAGCATTAACCTTTCATCAAGAACTACTCCGTAATACTGATGCGTTCTTACAATCTGTATTCTTTTCCCTTACGTAAGATGAAATTTCGCCTGTCTTTCTTTACATGTCCGAACCACATCACTCTACTCTTTTCTTACGATAGTTCCAATTTTAAACTCTTGCATCCTCCATCACAACAGTCTAAAGCTCTTTGTTTCTCCCTCGCGGCTATAATACCTGAATGATGAAGATATGAAGCGCCGTGACACAGCGATATTGTCAAGAAGAATGCAGAACTCCTCAAATGTAGCCAGGAGCAGCAGCGCTATCATTCATCTGATGAAAAAATGACATCAACTAAAACTGACAGAAGATGAAGATTAAGTTTGGTGATGATTGTTATTTTTACGAGTGAAAGAGAAAGTTTGTAAACGATGGTTCTGTGATTCCTTCTCGATACCTGACAGGACCCAAAACGTAAAACATCAGTCCATCACCGAAGTTGAAAACATACTGACTGAAGTAATTGCAATTATGCAGACAAGATTTGGGTAGGCAAAAGGTATCATCTATGATGTCAACGACGTTTCGGACATGAGTAATATAATCTTAACCTTAATAAGTAAAACTGCTCGAAATAAATATTGCCTATTTCTACACTATAAATTGGGATGAAAAGAAGTGTATTATAGCAGCCAATAACAAACAGAAAGTGACATTACAAAAGGTTGCAAAAAAAATAAGACACGAGTAGAAAGGTACTTAACAAAATTTAACTTATATGACCCTTAACTACAAATGTCCAATGTCAATTGCTACTTGGTACAAATAATTAAAAATATTTATTAATATCTTATTCTAAAAGGATCGGAATTTAAAATGTCACCCATCTCAATGGACATAACCTCTTGTGCTTTTCGCGCTTTTGGACCGTTCAAGAAGACTCATTTATGACTCGCGCGATGAACGGATGGATATCAGTTCAGCCGACGTTTCATTCCCTTTCGCAGTTGTTCACACCACTGTTACTTAGATATTCTTGAACATTTGTCTCTGGGAAAGAATCCACTATCAGACGAATGAGCTAAAATGCTGTAAAAGAAATATCAATGCTTCTGTAGTGCTTCTATAGCAATTTTCATGTAATATGAAAATGGACTGCTGAGGATATACGTCCAACAAGGACGCCCTGCTGAGGACGCCGGTTTACGTCATTGCGACCCATATGTAGTCGATCACCGACGGGCAGCTGAGGCCATTTTCCATGAAGGGGTCGTGCGCAAAGCACGCGAATAAATCACCGTCGCCCACGCCATCATCCACCCATCTCGCTCTACATCAAGCAGCTCCTTCAACAGACTTTGCAGCGAGAATTCACTGCAAAGACTTATTCTCGGAAGGAAGACATTACTTCGGTTGGAGAACCAAATAACACTGTATTCTCTTAATGGTCCATGTAAAGTGGGAAAAAACCAAAGCCGAATTGGAGGTTGCAAATCTACGACTAGGGTACTTATCACTGAAAATAGGTATGCTAAAATGATGCCAGTGTTGGGAACCAGCAATAAGGAAATCGTTCAGTTCTCTACCGATCGCTCATATATAAACCATCATTGAGATAACCAGAAGTGTACGTTAATATATTTTGCGATGAATTATGAAATATTGCGAAAAATGATTCAAACATTGTATTTCAACCACCAAACCTTATTTCGAAACTGTTTTTAGTTACGATATAACTTTTAGGAGCATCCTCCCAGGAAGTAAGTTCTGGAATCCCAATTTGATAGAACTATTTTAATACTTATTATACCAATTTTTTATATAAATTACTTACCAGCTTAATTGTTTTGAGTCCTCAATGCATAGACAGTACCGCGGAATACAAACAACACATTCAGTTTACAAAAGGGGGGTCATGTAAAAGGTATCGTTGGACGTTTTCGCAATGGGAATCATTAAGTACTTGATTGACTGACTGGTATGACGACCCAAAGAACTGGAGGATCAAAGACCCGTGACAATTTTCCATTCCATGACGCGGCTTCAACCGGACAGCCGAAACGTTTATGGCGGTTTAACGGTGTGATGAATATATCTTACTATAAGGGCATTCAAACAATCGAGACATCAAATTTGATAATATTATTTACTTATAAAAATATAAAATTCTCGTAAGTAATCTTCATCTTACCCATATACCCAAACCGAGTCAACTTCTCCGATACAACCAAACCGTCAGTCATGTTTCTACATGTTACACCAATGGCACGAGATTAATCATTTGGATGCACGACGTGAGCATGAGAAGCTCTGGTTTTCTAGCGAAGCGTTTCTTTCCCCGAAGGAGAGGAGGTAGCAAAGCCGTTGATTCGTGTCAGCTGTCAGAAGATCCTCTCTCTCATCAACGGCGCCCTCGGGGGAGATAAGAGAACGAAAGGGTAATGGAAGGAGGTTCGTACGCCCACATAACACTCACATGCGTCACTCCTCACACATCCTGGAGCGAGTGGGGGAGGGAGTCACTCCACCATCACCGGGAAAAAAGAAATCACGAGTTATCTCCTCTGAACGTAGTTCCGTAGCGTTGAAGGAATAGGGTGGTATAAAAGAAAATGCTTATGATCTCGACAAAAAATTACATCACAAACAAAAATTGTTTCTTTATGTTATACTTTTCTTAAGTACACTGATTCTTGTGGATAACGGAATATAATAGTCATTTGAGGTTTCGATTTCAACAATTCATTCGACCTTTTGCTTATAAGTCAATGAATTTTGACGATACGATTAATTTATTTCATAAGAGTTTCTAACACTATCCGTCGCCTCGAATCAAACATCGCTTCAGCACGTTCTCCAGTTGAAAAGGTAACACAATAACGTAATCAGCATCGACTACTTTCCGTAAACCATCACCTAATATGTGGTATGTAAATAGATATATTTCCTATGTGGTATATAAATAGATTAGGTCCACACAAACGTGAATAAATCTTAACCGGAGATTTCCAAAACTTATAACCGCACAGGATAAACTCAAACATAGAAGATTCATCACAAAGTCAGGATAAAAGTTTAAAAAAATCAATGGATGAAATATAAAACCTTTCATCTTATTTCTTGTATTTTTTCCTACAAATAATACTTTATTACCGCGTTTACCTGGCCTCGCTTTGAGGAAATAAAGAATTTATTGCAAAATGTATTACAACTCAATTTGTATAGTTCTCCTCGAACGAAAGCAAACGAAGTATCATAAATACAATACATACGACTGTTGAATTACACACACTTTTTACATTTCTTTCGAAAGAAAAAAAAACTGCTGAGAAAATCGGAAGTACCGGCGTATGTTAATCAATTTTTAATTTGCACTGCACAAAAGAAAATTGAAAAAATATATTTGTTTTCGAGTTTTGAAAATTATATTCCCGATAGTAATAAGATTCTGGTTAATGTCTACGAAGTACGCATGAATATCATTATCATAACACACCACATTTGTAAAGACACAGAATACACAATGGTAAAGCATAAGGAAGGCAGAAAAAATAACATTAAATTAGTGATAAAAAATTATTTGGGCGCAATCGGCAAAGATAGGAAACGCAACACAAGTATTGTGAACGATGAAACTTAAAGTATACGAACACATACATTCTACTTAAGTTCTCAGTTTATACTTAATACGGATTATTTAATTTCTTCCCCGGAGCTTATCTGACCGACGGAAAAATATATCTAGAAATCTATTGAAATATAATCATATTTGTTACATTTTTAATTAATTTATAAATTGTACATATAATCATGGTAATTCAAAATTAATATTTTATAACATGATTGATTTTGTGACATTTATCTTTCACGAAAAACAAATTGCACTCATTATATGTGAAATATTGAACTGAGTGCGTAATTAGTAGCAAAAAAAGTCATTTCAGGACTATTCATTGACAGTTGTTTCAATTAATCGAAGGAGCAATTTGTCCAAAAACACTTCATTTAGATCGTAAGCCTGCCTAATATCTGCAGTATGCATTATCAAATGTTTCATCTGACGTAGAGTTAGCAGATGTGTGTACAAGGGGAGACATCCTCCTGAACAACAGGTGGCAGCACTTGAGCAAGGCGCCAACACGTCGCCTGACGTCACGACAACTAGGAAACGTGTAAAAGTGCTCTACACATAATCACCACACCTTCACTCAAACAGGAAAAACTCAGATTCTACGCGCTCTCGTCGCTAGCTGTCAACACCTCGAAGCCAACGAAATAACCTTTGTTTTATACAATAAAAATTGTAAAAGATATTAAAATTACTTGAACTACGAAAGTGTTAAATATTTTCGTTCTCTAGTAATGTGGCCTGTTAATGAGCGTGGATCAATAGCACTAAGTTGTTGGTTGGACGGTCTGGGTTCAATTTCCAGTGGGGTGTGGGATTTTTTATCGCACCTCAACGTCCAGACCGTCACCTAGGTCTCCCAAGGCTGCTGTAAAATAAGTACTGTATCTATCTTGGAGTCAAATTGACCTGAGTGAGATGCTGGTCACATCTCTTCCTCCTTGAGCCTAGTAATTGCGGCTCTCCACCATCCGAGAATCCCATGGGGCTCTTTGTTAGACATGAGTTATTTAGTCAGAACGTAACCGACTGTCACATTGTTACTGTTGAGAGAGGAAGCGCAGATTTATCCCCGCTGGGTTGAACAGGGTTTCCAACTTGTGTTATTGTTCTTGGTAATTGTGGAGCTTTAGCAACATTATCAAAGCATGATAAATTAAAGGTCGTTTTCATGTTGCTCATTTCTTTATTGGTATTAGAAAGCTTTTTCGGCTGCATAGCAACCATCATCAGTAACATACACTGAGTGTTAAGGAATATTTTGGCGAATAAAGAAATGAGCAACATGAAAACGACCTTTAATTTATCATGTGTTATTGTTGTTGTTTATTTTTTGCTTCCTTTCTCATCTAATCTCGACAGACCTAGGTTCAGAACTTAAAAGTTCCCTAGTATCTCTTCATCTCAACCCCTTCACCCACGGGATAAAGTGGAAAAGCAGACCTCATAAAACATGCTAAATTAAAATTAAAAAGTTTCCTTGGTCAATGAAGTCTGACAAATAATAATTCATTTAAAAAATCATTCAAAAATCCTTCCGAAAAGAGGCAAATCCTGTTCACAGCTAAAATTTTAAAGAGCAAGCATTAATGTTTTGTGTATATTATAGGGATTAATTTTTAATACAAATATCGACGCATATTAAAGGAAGCAAACATAAATCTTACAAACTCTTTTCTGTAAAACTGATAAAATATTTCGTGAAGATACTTGTCAGTGATGAGTTTTGTTTCAATGCCGTATTTGTTAAATCATAAAAACTAAATCATTGTACTGAAACATCGTTCCGTGAAAGCAGCGTTTTGGGGGAAAATTAAGTTGGTCAACCTCCGTTTTTTAAAATTGTGTGATGAATTTTGAAAGTTTTAACTAATTTTCTTTGCTTTCTACACTCCATTAACCATACTTAATATTTAATATATTTTCAATTATTTATCTATAAATTATGTTACTTTACATACATATTTATTTGTTACTACTTTGAAGGTATAATGTCTTAAGTAAAGTATATCAATTACAAACACGTCGTATCAATTCTAGCACAGTTCTTTCCTAAATTTAGCCATAGAAATTCACATCTATAGAATCAAGTGGGGTTTTCAGTGAGAAAATTTACAAGGGAAAATTTTAGGTGCGACGGGGATGCTAAAATTCAGATACAACTGGGTGGTTACCTGTTACCTTCCGCCTGGAAAGTTCACCCACGTTACGCGGGAATTAAACCTGGAACCACACACATCATGACACACCTCTACCTCACACCACACGGTAGTTTATGGCCACACTCAGGCGTGTAGATGATTGAGTCGTCATAATGGTTTGTTCTTCAAAAACACAACTATCATTTTTCGAAAGTTAACATTATTCATAAAAGTTACGGATAAATACAACATGAAAAATTTAGAGTAAGGAATAAGAAACAGTTCAAACCAAATCCAATATTAATGCAGTTTATTACTGAAAACATTCAAATACAAGAAAATATTCANTAGATGTGTATAAGAGACAGTATATATATATATATATATAACATAGTAACATAACAGATGGTTGGTCTCAGGATATCTAAGATCAAAATCGTCCAACTGGCGAACAGCGAGTTACAGTGCTTTTTCATCAAACGTAGGAGAGGGTACATCATAACAATATGAAAACATTTTATTATAATACTGAATATGAAAATACTTTTTGAAAATAAAGAATAATACCATTTAATATTTAAAGCTTGAAATAATATATGGTAATTTGTCACGCATATTTTTTTCAAACCCCATTCCGTGCCGGCCCAATCGATTGAAAGTGTAAGGAAAATGGTCCGCGGGCTAAAATATGTTGACAGCGCTGATCTAAATAAATGAGAAAAAATATATTCATAAAAGCGCTCCGAAACTCAACAGCAAAGCCAACGGCAACTAACAGTAATTGGATAGAACGTAGGAGCGTGCGTCCGTGAGCACAAGGACGAAAGAGAACAAGAAGGCGTGTTCACACGCGCGTGCGTGGAGCACGTGGCCCATCGAAGCAGACAGCGCGGCGACTGCAACCAAGGAAGGAAGGCGGCGTCCTCGACTTCACGTCTCTGATATATAGCAGACGCATCACGACAGATACCCACCAGCAAGAAGCAAGGGCAATGCCTTCATGTGGGAACATGAGCGGAGCCACGATTTATGTAAGGGGCTGGAGTGCGGGAAATTAGGCACTTCTTTATTATTATTTTTCTCTTTCGGCTTTGGTTTTTCTTCTACTGGTCAATAACCTATGTTCATACTATTTTTTTTACTTTAAAATGAGAAAAACATTTTATTGTATAACAAATACAGTATGATAATTTCCAGGAGACTCAAAACTGTATATTTACGGATGTAAACTGCAATACGTCTAAATAATTTTTTTTAATGTCCCAAATTAAAAAAATATATCACGAAGAAAAATGAATGACTTATTTTATCTATGAATAACGACATATTCATATAAATTGTTAAAATGCAGACGACTACTCAAATGAGCAGTTCCAGCGTAATAAAAGCGTACTTTGACAATAAAAAATAAAATATTGAGAATATAGAAGTCGCAGTCTTGTTGAATTTGGGACCGGCGCTCAAGACTGAAAAAAGAATCAATATTTTTGGGGGAAAAAATACTTTACCAAAACGGGATACAGCTAATGACTTCATATGAAGTTTTAAATAACATATATCCTTGTCAACATGCTACTGATTCCTAATTAATAACACTCATTAGAACTCCTTTGTTCCCAGAAAGGATGGCTCAACTACTCATCCTTACCTATTCAAATGGAGATCCAATAAATAAGTCATTAAAACTCTAATGAATATATATATTTTTATTTAGCATTTAACACAGCAATGATTAACTTCACAAACATCTGATCGTTTTGCCTACCATTAACTATGTAATCTTTAACTCACAATGCGACTACAGTTTGACGAGTTCCACTCCATGAAGTGGAAAACTAATACTCACATAAATATAGTTGTTTGCAATATTTGTGTTAATTCAGGGATAATTAAAATAAAAGAAACCCAGTGCAAAAATTAACGAACAAATAATATGCAAATGGGCAATAGTATTGTCATATCTCTATCATTAAAATCTTTGAAACTTATTGTATAGATAATTTTGGGTTTGTGCAGTTGTACATGCTTCTTGCCGAATAATTTTATTTCTGCCAAATTTTTTTAATGTTCTCTTAATAAAATGTGCACTAAAATGTGAATTTTTATATTAGACCATTTATCTCCATTTTTAGACAAATTTAGTTTACACTGAGGTACGTCATAAAGGAAAATAATAAACAGATTGATATAATGTCAAATGTAGTTTACACTAAGGCACGTTATAGAAGGAAAATAAGTCAAAAATTGATAAAACCCAAACAGAATTATCAACTAACTTACCGTATTTCCATCAAATGCCCTTAGATATCACAATGCGTAGTAATGTCATTAAATTTTGAGGAAATCATTTGGAAGTTATTTCAAAGGAACTATAGATAAAATAAGCAAAATGCCGCTGAGAGAACGAGATTACGAAGAGAAATGGCGGAAGCGATTCAGATCTTCTTTCTTTGAACAAAAACCCAGGCAACATTTTTCTTAGCATTCTACCAAATTCATTTCAATTTAAAGTGTTGCGCTCAATTCCCTAGGAATTCTCTGACCATAAATTCATCCAAGCTCGTTAGCCTCTTCAAGTGGGGTTTTGCGCCACGAAACCGCTGTGAGTTATGGCATTGAATTTGGACTTTTGACGGCCGAGAAAGCGAAATTCTCAAGTACATTACAAGGTTTTATTATGATTTTTTTCTATAGCTCATTTGCTCATCGAGTATGTTGCATTGCAGTGAGAAACAACATCAATATTCGTTTCTCGTATCGCAACGTGTCTTCAACGAATTCCACTGGATAAATCGTCACTGAACAAAATTGTATTTTCTGAAGTTTAGTACTCCGTTTGTATGCTTCCAAATAAACAAATGTTACTTGGAAAGTGATCGAAAATGAATTAGTCACTGATACGTACCATTTCTTTTCTTGCTGTTTTAGAACCTCTGGGACGGGAAGATAATACTCATAATCATTTTTTCATTATTGCAAAAGTAATAACCTGCACATTTTTTTCTGTTAACAGAATTATCCAATTTAGTATAATGACTAAATTTTTATTTCAGTAACAAATTTGAGTATTAAATAGTTTAAAACACAAGTTTCTTATTTAAATTCCTTCATCCTGCTAAAACATTCACTAGAATATGCCATAATTAAATTTCAGAATAGTTAGGCAATATTCTGTCCCAAGCAGAATATATGTCATAACCCACGCCAAACAAAGGATAGCTGATTCAAGCCCACCGTGGGAACAAAGAAATGCCGCGATTGGATCTCACTCCACATCATAATTCTAAACCTGCATCACTATAATCAGCATCGAGTCAAATGCTCCAAGAAGAAAGCGAATCGATTGGAACTTAAGTTCAAAAGATAGAGACAATAAAAAATGTGCACCATCTAATGCTTAAAAACGTGCAACTCTTGTGAATTGTTAAAAAAAATCGTATTAATGAATTGATATATGTCTCTCTTCATGAACTAAAATTGTTATCCTTATTAACTAAAGCCAATATTATAAAATTGTTATCCTTATTCTATTTATATTCCAGTGAATGTCATAAATCGTATTAAGTCGGCGAAAATTCTCTTTTCGTACATTTGGCAGTCGAGAGTCAGTCTCTTTATAAAATGGCTGAAAATGTACAGTCAGATAATAAATCAGTAGCCCATTTTATGAACTGGCAGCGAAGGACAAGTATTTTATAAAGAGGTTGAAAATCGACAATCACTTCATAGAATAAATGTTTCATTCAATATCGGTCGGTTCTTTATAAGGAGTCTAGGCTCTTTATAAAAAGGCTTGTTTTACTATCGGGCTGCGACATATATTCAACAATGTGCCAACAACAAGATGACGAATTTATGTTCCGAAGTTCAAGAAATCTCATCTACCCTTCACTGGGGCCTATCATAGAAACCACGCGAGTTACGGTATCAACAACTATAATTCCAAAGCGACGATATGGACGATTTGCTTACTTGAGGTTGAACGGTAGTTTTAGCTCTCCGTAGTTTTGTTCTACGCACGTCAGCACAGTCGATCTGCGCCTCGGGAACACCAGCTGCACTTCAAACGGAGACATGAGATGTCCCAAGGGACCCCCAGAGATGAAGCACTGAATTCATCTGAATGAACGACGCCACGCAGACTGGCCTCCAGTTCCACTTGGCGGACAGAGGACTTTTTACCTCACTATATTCATCATTCAAATTTATTTTAAGTATCGCGTGTTCCCTTACAAGAACGTTTGGAATCGTCTAACATTTTGAGTGAGGTCTATTCCTCTTTCTTATATAATATATTATCACAAAAAAATTAAATTTTTACATTAAATTCTAATTCTATGTTACTTTATCCATTAATGTCCTATGATATATTTCATAAATAATCATAGAGAACGTCTATTTTGCTTACTGATGAATATTTTTTAATGACATAATAGGAAAAGTAGAGGCGAATGAACTTCAAAAAGTAATTTGATTGATTTGATATTCCATTGAAGTTGGATTTCCTTTTTGTATATTCTATAGGATTTCACAGAAAAAGAAGTACTAATTGTTCGTACGGTATGAACAACGATATATACGAAGAATTTCCATCCCACATATTTTTCATTGCTTTGGTTCTACTTATCGATAAATTGAACTATTTTTCCTCGTTATCGGTATCAACATAGAACATTCGTATAAAAGTTAGGCCCGAAATGTTTGTTTGTGATCTCCAAACAGATCATCGTATTTCAAGCGATTTTGAAGTTTTTGAACCGTAGACTTCTATTATGTAATCAAGATAAATAAGAAAATGACCTACGACCTTCTTTGGACCAATGTACAATACTGATCACGAATCAAAACTACACAGTAAAAAATTGGGTTTGAAAAATATCTATGTCAAGTGTAGTATGTATATTGTTTTATCTTTCTTAACAATATTTATTCTTAATATTGGAATGTATATAATGTGATAGAATAGTTTGGATGGTATCAATTATTCTCCATTCGTGATCACTTGGTTCGGTTGGTGAGTCATGATGACGTCATGATGAAACTAGGTGTGAAGCGCCATTTTGAGTATAATGTGTGTATCCATGGAGATGGTCTAGTTGATATGTGGCTGGATAATTATGTTACCATTACAGTACGTATTTGCATTGTTTGATTGTGATGTAATTAAGATAGAGAATATGTTCTTTTTATTTGTATCCATGTTTTGTTGTACAGTCCTGAGGATGACTAAAATAAATAGTCGAAACGTTAGAATAATGAAATTATTTTTCAATATATTGTGGCTTAATTGCAAGAAATTTATTTTTAATTCATGATTTGGTCGATAATCTTTCAAGAATGAATACATTGGTCATCCAAAGAAGGTCGTAAGTTATAATTTATTTAATTCATCCATTTGCTTTAATTTATTTTACAGAATATTCTGTACCTGCGAAATCATTTTCTAAAACTCGATTCATTCCTAAAACGCTCATGGTATTTTTCGCAATGGATACTCTAAATTACTCCAAAACATCAAATACACAAGAAGAAGGTTCACCAAGGATAGGAAATACATGTGAGCAAAAACATAAAAACGAGCGCATGTATTCGAAACCGCGGGTACTCAGTAACAACAGAACAAATGCTAACGTTGCAAAAGAGAGAAAAAATGCGAGATGGCAATGGGAAATGAAGTGTGGAATGGGGTTTTGCGCCTTGGGCCAATGGGAGCGGTCCTCGACGACTTCCAACGGATGACGTCAGAGAGAAGGATTGACTCCCATCAAGCGCACGCGATTCCCCGCCACAGGCAATGGGAAAACCCGCTTTCACCCCTTGCGTCGCACCTCCTATGCGAACGAGCGGATCAAACGACACGGAACATCCGACACTCGAAAACCCAAAAGTTCCTTTGAAAGAATTTCAAACCAATTTCACGAAATTGGCACCACTTTCAAACGTATAGGTAGTTAATTAAACTGACAAAAGACTAGGTTACTGTTATCACCATGACGATTAAAAATGTCTTTTAAAAAATTCCTACAATGTATCTAATTAAAAATTGTATGCTAAGGTATTCCACTAAAATAGTTCAATTATCAGTCCACAGTTAAGAAGTACTATGTCATGCATTAGAATTTTCGATTATTAAGTGCTAATTATTTTCAAAAACAAAAAAATATACTGATTTGAGATTTGAGTTAATGATGCTCCGATATTTTTAATTCTTAATTAAACACTATTCAAGAGAGCAGAAGTAAATGACGTTGTCCTCGCGCCGAAATAATAACGAGATATAAACAATGGAGCGTTGTCATTTGTCTGCTAGGGGGGGGGGGAGACATCCCAGCTCCGCCCATTCCAAAAGGCATGTCGTGGCACTCAGAAAAGCTAACTTCAAACAGCCATTATCCAGCCAAAAGTTAGTGATCAAGCCTTCTGTCCGTCACAGTTGGCATATCAATAACTGCCCACAAATCGGCTGATGTAGGTGGCAGCATCTGAACATAGATTCTGCTGACAAGAGGAAAATGCCCGCCAATGGCTCCTCGACTTTCACGTGGTCTTTAGGCTCCTCCCTCATTACTATTCTTTCGCCGTGAGTACTCTAGGCGGTTCGGAAGGAGTGGTCCATCTCTGACCTCATCCTGGAAGGGGCCTCCAGATGGGTCAAAAATAGGACTGAAACACAAATTTTAGTATGTATATACATTCCTTTTCAACCGTAACACTATTCAAAATTTAATGCGGAGGGTAGGGTATGAGCGCTGGAGGGTAGGGTATAAGCGGACATGCACATGTAGCTATGAAAACATGAATTGCTTAAAGGCTGCAAATATGGTGTTCTACAAAAGACTCGTCCTGGACCTCGTTAGATGTAGGTAAACTACTGTGTAAGCTGCCCAATAATATGATTCAAATGCAAGCGCTCTCCAATACGAAGGATTCTCAAGAAAATATGTGCATACAATTATGAACTATCGAGTTTAAAAATTCGATCACAGAAATAAATATGGCTCTCAAATCAACACGTAAATTTGAAAACAGGTTAAGATCTCTCCATTAATTACAAAAGGCGCTTATTATAGTGAGGGGTTAACAGAAAACACCGTATTTTGCGGAGGGGGCGTATAATAACGAAAGTTATATACAGGATGTTTATAATTACAGTTCAACTTTCAAAAAGTTGTAAAAAAAAGAACCATAGTTCAGAAGTACCTGAAATTTGAACTGAATGTACTTGAAGAGAGGGGAAATGGTATGGCATAAGAAAAATAATAGTTCCAAATTTTAGCAAAAGACGGCACTTTAAGCGTCATAATATGCAATATAAAAACGTGGGATGTATGGCGTTTTCCTCATATTGCGTCTGAGAAGTTTGGCATGACTCTCTCAATGAAGGATCGCGCTCTGCTTGAGAAGTTTTTTCGCAATCGAATTTTCGCTTGCGAGGTTTGACGTGACTGCATCATTTTATTAAACTTTTTGTAAAATCTAAACTATATGTTAAAATTTTAATGACTTTTTTATCTTTGTTAAATGCACAAATAAAATAATCCATTAAATTTGATGATTATTAATTTTTTCTTCTTGAATATAACAATTCTATTTTTGATAACGTTTTATCGATAATTTTAGTTATTTTTTTGTAGATAGACACCTGCTGCCACCAACTCTTCTGTAGAACTCATTAAGGCAAACAACATTGCAATTCATAATTGTCATTTATATGTAATCATTTTAGCAGCGTAAGCAAATATAACACTTTTTTCAGGATTTTATAGACATTCATTGTAAAAAGACATTTCCATCTTTCTTATCGCACATTTAAAAAATAAAAGTTAACCTATGTTCATTCAGAACATCCAAGCTATCTCGTTGCCAAATTTCATCATGATCGGTTCTGTGGTTTAGTCGTAATCAGGTAGAAAACAGACAGACACACTTTCGCGTTACTCTTTAAATATTAGTATGGATACTGGCACTGAACATACAGCAACCATTATGAAGATTCCTTGAAAAATTGCGAACAATTTATTTATTTATTTATTTATTTATTTCTACGTCACACACTTCCATCTAATTAATTTAGAAGATAATTCTTGTTTGTAAACGAAATTTTATGGTGCATGTGATAAATACTATCGATTCACATCGATGTCAATCCAGCATTTCGACGCGAACAACTTTTGGTGATTGTTGGATGTAACACTCTAATAACAATTTGCAACAAGTTAAACAAAAATTTAAAACATTTTTTATATTGCAAACTATTTCAAAACATAGGTAAAACGAATTTTAATCTCATTCTTTATATTTCAAAATTATACTTTGAAAATCTTTCGGTGCAAAAGATATTATTTCTAGAATATACATTTTTAACAACCCTAAGACCCTTAGAAAGGTAATATGTAACATTAAAAAATGGAAACGTGTTTGAATTTGTATGAAAAACACCGAGCTTCTAGAAATAGATAAATACGAGATAGCTTTGAATGATTTGAGAAAGCGAGATGAAAATAACTGATCCTAAAAATGTGTTTGTTTCGTCAAGCAAGTCTTTTTGGGATTCCCTTCCCGAAGGGAAGATATTGTCTCTTAGCACGTCAACTCACTTACTGATATGGAAAGCTTTCCATTAGGCGAAGAATGTTTTACGCCGAAAACACATTTCAGAATATTCGGTTTGTCTTCTCCATTGACGAAACACACTGCACAAAGAGATACTTGGAAAAGTGACACAGACAGAGAAGGTAGACTAGCAGAAAATCATCTCCGTCGCCTCGAAGGGACATAATATTCAGGAAGGGACATAATATTCGAAGGGACGTAATATGCGAACAGTCTCGGAAACCTGATTAAGATTCTCGAAAACGAACACTTTAAATTCCCCCAGAGGTTGTCTCAAAAGCGAACACATTTCTGTAGATAAGACTCTCTTCAATTGCCACCGAAAGAGAAGCAGTGAAATAATAGGTGCAAGGAAAGTTATTTCCTCAGTCAGCATCCAAGGAGCTTCGTCCAATGCACGCCCGACTTCGTAACTTCTAAGAAACGTGCTTCTGAATCAACATTAGCCCTTTCTTTATGAACTAGCTGCAACCTTGTAAAAACATACATTGGAGCAAATTTAAGTAGAGCTCCAAAGAGATAGATATGTGCAAGCGCCTTATTTGATCTTAGCAAAGGGTCTAGTATATGGCGAGTGCATATAAACACACGGTAAATAGGAGCAGAATATTTTCAAAAAGTTTAATTGATTTAATAAAAATTAAGTGTTTTTTTTTCGTTAGGTGGTGTTACATATTTAGTAATCCCATTGTACAAATATTCAACGTTCATTAAGGTAATAATATTTTAAATAATTAATTCTAAAGTGCTGTAAATGAGTACAAGAGGTTATATTTTCCCTTCAATATGATATAATATTTATAACATTATTTAGTGATTACTGAATGATGTGTTATTGAAACAAACAAATTAATAATAAACGCACTTCTCTTTTGTTGACTATTTTCTTGTTGTTTTGACTTGCCATGATCACTTTTGATATGTGCTATTCAAAGATAAAATAATATGTTATATTTATAATTTATAGCATATAACATATTTATTGTGTGTAAAATTCAAGATTTTTATAATAAATGCTAATTGTTTTCAATGATATAACATAACCTTCAGAGAACACTTATACATTTTTCAATCACTTATTTTACATGTAGAAAAATCAATATTTAACAATAGGATTTCAACTGTGTTTTCACTATATAATAAAATTCTCAAGTTGGTATTATATAAATAACAACTTTATGTTCAAAATTATAAACAATACCTCGACGTGAATACGTGCGTCCCATGTACTGTATTAACTGAAGTGGATTGATAGATAATAGAAGCGGAAACAATTTCAAACTCTTTGTTGAGTGGAGGGTTAAAGAATAAAATTATCATTGAATAAAGCATGTATTACAATCCTTTCTATATTATATATATATACACACACACAATGTATACAGCAAGCACAAATTAGAACTCAGAGCAGGTGTCTGTCAGAGATATCTTATCTCTGCAATTAGGTTGGGTATGGAATCGATCTTATTTTCTTAGAAGACATAAACATACAACTTGTTCGTCAATCGAAGAGGCTAGGGAGTGGTGTTATGTAATGAGGAAAATGATTTGGTCACAGATCGGTCACCCCTTGCATCAAGGAAGGGCAGAAACGAATCGGCATCATCCGGTCGTCTATTTCACGTTTGAAAAGTAGCGTCATAAGGCACAGCGATAGAACTTAACGTACCAAAAATATAACGAGGCTAGTCCAAACTACCGAATGTGTGAACAGGTGGTGACCAGAATAAATACCATCACTTTTGGTGCTAGATCTGAAAGACGACGACGAAAGCAGGCTGGCAACGTTCGATCTCCTCGAAGCCTCCTTCGGATTCTACACTAAGGTACTGTACGAAGAACTGATATACATATGAAAAGACAACTTAACGCCACACCTTCGTCATCCAACGCACCTGTTCCTGCTGAGGCATCGGAGGAAGCTGCAACAATAGAAGTCATTCTAACAATCCTTGATGTCGAGACGTCGTCGCTTTGTCCTGCAATTGAGTCAGGTTCCTAAGTGACGTGGCCGCGCGAACAAAACATCAGTCACCTCAGGTATGAGATTCTGCTTGGTGTTTGAATGGCTCCTGCGAACCAATCGATGCAATATCCGCATGATAAGACATTGATTCCGAAACAATGAAATATATTATGTTTAGATTCATTGCTTGTTCTCCCCCCCCCCTCCACAAACACACACACGAGAAGAAAAATTCAAAATTACCAAATTTAATGTTAGTTCAAAACTAAAAATGTAATAAACTCTCCCTAAGCATAGTCAATCCTCAATGTAAAGCAATTTGAGATCTATGTTTTATCTGGTCTCTAGGAGCCTCTATGATCCAAGGCAAGTGTTTAAACAAACAGTTCAAATTTTCCCCCTTTTCATTTCTTCTATGTATCGATCTATTCTTTTGCCTGATGAATGTGAAGCGTGTAGCTGAAAACTTGTCATATGCTTAAAAAATAATACTCGTGCGTCTTTGGAATACCTCAATCAAAATGTCGTAAACATGTTTTTTATATAGCGTTGCAATTGGTTTTTTTTCGCGTGTTTTAAAAAAACTTATTATTTCTCATACTTGTTGAAACGAGGGAATTATTGGTTATTTTACGTGGTAAAGCGATTTACTTCATTTTAGCTCTTCCATATCTCACTTTAGTTTGGGTGAAAGCGTAGATTGTACTGAACTAACCGCGTGCTTTAGAAGAAATCCATAGAAAGAACCAAGAAAACGTCTACACAAATACAATGACGCACCTTCATGTCATAAAAATTTTGTTTATTCTTAATAATTTGGAATATCTCGGGTACGATATTTTATTGCAATCATATAAATATTCGACTTCGACATTTCGCATCTTACAATAGCTCCATAGAAGGATGCTTAATAAATGAATATAGGTAACACTGAGAAGATAGCGAGGGCATTCTCGTTTTCATCGGAGCCTCAAGAGTTAGTTCTTAAAGACAAAATTCCTATACACCAACACCAATTTAATTATTTATAGACTCAACTATTTAAATCTATTATATCTCCACATTTTCATTTTCGGATATTATTCTATTTCTTACAGTTGTATAAATCTTGGCATTCACTTTGGTACCCAAATACGAGTACATCAATCGCAACAAAAAATAAGAATAATAGCAATGAAAAATATGACGATGCAATATATGAATATATTAGTAAACTCTTGTCAAAAAAACTGTATATAAAAAGAATTGATAAAAAAAATGAAATAAAATAATACATATATAATAAACGTAGGAATTGCACGTTAAAAAGGAATTGAGCCACGCAAAAGTCATCTGCTGCCAACGTCCGAACAATGTGCTGTATGTCGTGAGTACTCCTCCGTTCGTTCGCGGTGGCGGCGGCGCTTGTCTTTCGTTGTCATAGAGAGGTGGGTGGTGAGAGGGGTGGGGAGGGGAGGAAAGTGAGAGGTGGGTGGCCTTGGGACCGAAATAACAGCGTCCGTGTGCACACCTGTGGGCCCCGCCAACGCCAGTGGCCGAGCATCGCAGACAACCACTGCGACGACGAGAGGGAGGAGACGGCGGAGGAGGGTCAGCAAATGTGCGAATGCCGTTACGAAGGAGCTTCGCAAACAAAACTATTTCTTCAATCGAGATATGGTCTTTCTTTTCTTCTGTAATTTGTGGCTTTTCGAGTTAATAAACAGTTTTTCGTTACATCTGCATTATTTTTGCGCGTTGGTATCGCAGTACATGAAACGACCCCTACAATATTCTGAAGAAAATAAACTAAATAAATTCAATTTGAAGCCATACCAAGACCAACTATTGTAAATTGGACTATAAGGAGCGCGGTATTTTCAGGTATTGTACCTCACGCTACTGACGGGCACCTAGCAAAAATCTCAGCCAAGATTACGAAAGCATTAATGTATACTTAATGCTACTAATAGTTCTCGACAAAGCAATTTATTAAATTACGATACAGATGGATAACAATAGAATGCAATGATAATAGAATACATACATAGGACTTAAACGAAATAAGAAATATATTGCATCTAGTGTGGGCAAAATAAATATTCATGTTTTAAGACAAATAAAACAAGTACATGTTACCCGTGACACTACAATACATGTTACGAATTTTCACACAATTTTTTAGACAATCAAAATACGTTACGTACGAGTATCTACTGAATTATTAGCTACAAATTTTTGTTTAAATATGAAAGAAAAAGTCGTTAAACATGTCTTATCAAAGAGTATAGATAATAAAAATTAACGTTAGTTTTATGAAAAGAAATATTATTTCTTAGTTATAAGGAATACTTAAAAAACTTGAAAAACACGTTGCAGTAAAATTATTACCGAACGTGCTCGTATTGTAAAGGTCGAAATATTTATATTTCTCGACATACATACTTGAAATGTTATTGAGCGAGGATGCTAAATGGAGTTTACCTTGTGGGATCATCGGTGACTCAGTGCTGTAGCTATTCACTCCTTGTGGAGCAATCTACTCCATATAGCTAACCCAAAATAAACATCTTTTCTCGTTCTGTAGAAGTCACAACAACGCATTCCGTGAGAAGGAGACCCGTGTCTGCAGACAACATTACGACACGAACACTGCTTTTGAGTACACAACGGAACATGTTATAATCGTACATATATTCATCACAAATGCCGTACTTAATGGCAAATATAATTGAATATGAATTCCCTGCGACTTCCTCAGACGTAGAAGAGAATAGCATTGTAATGAACAGAGGGAATAGCAATGTAAATCCCATTCTTATTGCTTCAACATCTAATACCCAATGCCAGTAATCTTGAAAACTGTTCATATACAACTTGTAATATGCTTAGACGTTTTGCGTAAAACTCGGAATATTTTAATTTAATTTGTAATATCGTTTATTTAACTCATAGTTCAATTTTTGATAAGTCTACCCCAAAAATATTACAAACAAGTTGTTTTTTTTAATTTTATACAGTAACGCAAAATTTGGTTGATTTCAGTTCAGCACACTTTGACATTGACAAAAAAAAGCACACACACAAACATTGATTATATTTATTAGTTAGGGGAGATTCAAAATGTGAAAAACTACTTTGGCAAAAGTTTGGATATACTTTTCTTGAAACTTATCGCTCCGAAGATGCTTTCTAGGACCCTTGGATCAACAGACATAATTATTAGTACGCTTTCTTTGGAAAATCAGATGTTCTCTACTCTCAGTATATATGCTTTAGGGGTGTACGTGCTCTACGCAATTTTGCCTAGCAACCGTGTCAATTGTTCGTATAGGAGAGTAACGATGTGACTTCCTATAGGTATATAGTAAACGAGAACTTCATGAAATTGTTAATGTCCCCTTGAAGTCGTAAATACCAATACTACAAGAGATTACAAGAAAACGTCTCGAGATTCAACTTTCATTTCTCCCTATCACTTTGATTTCTCCTTTGCTTGTATGTTCTTGTGACAGAAAATAAATGTAAAAATAATATCTAAAGTTCAGGGAGCCGTATACATTTTGAAACCTTCGATCAGAACAGCTGGTCTATGAAGAACTAACTATCCATGAGTCATTCACAACTTTATCTTCAGGTCGGAATTGATGCGATGGTCCTTAGCTTGCTTCGGGAGAGTAATTTAGTTTATTGTCCTTCAGGATTATTGTTCACATCGTGAAGGCACCAGTTTGAGTTCGGCAAAAAATGTTAATTATTCAACGCAGACATACATTAAAACGAAATGAGAAAGTCTTGGCGAACAATATTGAGGAAATCCCAACGGAGACACGGACACGAAATGCTGTTTAAGGGATAATAATGTAATAAAACTCGTGGGGATGAGTCATTTCTACATCATGTTTCCGCACTACCGCATATTTCAGGATTTTATTCTCTAACTGTTGGAGACTGCAATGCTCAGTAGTGCAAGAATCCCTGTTGTGTGTTCAATAAAATCATACAGATAGAAAGACTCATTGTTCATCATTTACAAAGTTCTACCTCATTTCAACTCTTGACACATATGAAATTCTCTGTTTGATTGATCATTACGAAAACTTGTTTGTTTTCTTGCAAGAGTTGTCTAGTTCTATACGGAAAAAATGTTCTTCTATCTGCCGTGCTCAGATCACAAATGTGAATTTTTCAAATCCAAATAACAAACGATGGGATAGCTATTCTCTGACTTATTCAAGAATCGAATAAATTCCTCCATCTTAAGCACTGACTGGTGAGACACCATGTGCGTCGTTCATTGGCTAAGCTGAAACTATGGTATCACTATGCTGTAACTAGTATTCCCGTAATATATAGTGTTGATATATTGTAGACACAGGATGATGTATATGTTAGTGGTTGCAAAAGATCCTCCACATTATAAATTATACTGCATAGGAAAGAAGTTAAAAAATTGAATCTTTTGATAATTGTCGATAACGATCTAATAGCAAATTAAATATTTTTCAGGGGCATTTATAATACATAAATGAAGCAGGCACACTCCGTCTTTTTTTTGTATTGAGTACAGATTTCCGTGTCACAGAATTTGTTTACGTATGTGCATACTTCATATGCCACCGCTAAGGTATGCCTGTTTTTCTCAACTGTACAATAACTCTAGTCCTAAAATATCCTTGGATAAAGTGATTAGTGGGAAACAAATATCTATAAACAAGAGAAACTTAGAAGAGTGAAGTGAGCATCACACCTCAAGAAGAAAACTTAGAAAAACTTGAACCAATGCGTATTGATGCAGAGGGTGTATGAGGTGAATATGAGACACAGTGCCGTATCAAACTTCCCAAAAATGACAATTTAATTACGTTTTCTTTCCATCAAAATGGTATGGATTCCACTAATTTTAATTTATTCATTTCAAGACTCTTGATGCGTTTCAATAACGATTACTTACGAAGAACGGATAGGACCTACTCCAATACAGTTATTAACATTCATTAGGATTTATAGTCAGTCGCTCTTGCCTAGGGGCGGTGCCTATTGAAATAATAAATCCCGAATTTAGAGTTATTTTAATGGTTACGATTTATGAAACATACTTTCCGAAGATTCAATAGATTGATAATAACACTTGCTTCTGAAATAACATTCTTGTGTTTTATTAAATACAAAGCTGTTGGTATTACGTTGATATTATAACAAATACCGAACTATATTTATTAAGTGTGTGCTGAAATGTAAATCCACCTCTGTCTTAGGGCCCTTGGTCGGAATTGATGCGATGGTCCTTAGCTTGCTTCGGGAGAGTAAATTAGTTTATTGTCCTTCACGTGGTCATATGTAGTTTGTAACTGCTTTTTGACAATAAATGTATTATTTATAACAACAAAAATGTCAAAAGTTTTTTTGCTGATCATTAGATACTGGAATGTTCATAAATAGTGATTATCTTGCAAAACAAATAGTTTAACAAAACAAGTTCAACCCCACAATTTTTTTTATAAAATGTCATAATTAACATAATATTTCAAAAGTTAAAGTTTATGTTTTTGTATGTAATACTGCCAGCTCAAGAGAAGGTCGCAACGATTTTGGTTTACCATGTTAGCAATATTTGGTTAATTACAACTTTTAACTTCCGAGATAGGGGTCGGCGTGATATCAAAATTTGGAAAGGAGGGCACAATCTGCTCACGCGCCGAATGAGTGTTCCTAATTGAAGAACATCCGTCCTCATCCAGCTCTGTCCAGACGTCAGAAATCTGCAGAATGTTTTCGTGAAGGTTTTTGGCTAAGATTGGTTCGCACGTAATTCTAGGCGTTCAACTCAGGGGTATCTTCGGGCGCAAGCACCAATATCTACTCGTGGAGAAGAGGCTGCGATGTAGACGGATGGACCGGGTCTTCTTGAACTAAGGTTTTTGAGCTGTTTCGTTGTCATTGTCACCTGAATGTAGATCATGTAGTCGTTGGTTAAGCGGAAGCTCCTTAAGATCTAATGCTTACTGACCTACACATTAACGTGGTTCTAAAAAAAGTAATTTTTGAAATTTGGACAGAAACCCTCCTATTTTGTTGTCCTTACTAAAAAGACACTTTCGTGAAAATTTCAAATTTAAACAATATATTTTAAAAGTCGCTACCCAGCTTTAAACTTTCATAATTTCAATATTATGAAGCTTGATAGCGGCACCTAAAATGTATTTAATCTGCAGTTTTTATAGATAATACAATTCCTGCAATACCTGGTGTTCTCAGACTCAACACGGTTTCGGACTACATTAATTATTAAACAAATAAAAATAGAGAAAACTACCAGAATACCCGCTGCTTTGCTCGCTTGATTTCTGTAATGTCTTCAGCTTTATTTTTTCTCATAGGGGTGACGCTATTCGTCACAGTGATACTGAAAATTCTGAACTCGTCATACCTTTCGCTGACGTGTTACACTTTTTATATGTCATACCCTTCCCTGATGTGCTGGGGTGTATAGGGTTGATTGTGGATTTAAGCAGCATCGGAAATTACATTACATATCTCAGCGACCCCTACACCTTACTTATAATGGTAACTTTCGATTATATTTACATGTCTACCCATTCCAATCCCTTACTAAAGGGGTGAGAGAAGTATCTTATTTCCCATGGGGAGTGAATATAGCCTCATACTATTACAGTTTGTTTCAATCAAATAAGCAATGAAAAATGTAAACTCGTCACTGATATCTATCATTTTCGATAATTTGTAAAAAAAAAAGCATTCCCTACCACTGGGGTGCAAAGGGTGTGTACGGGTTGATTTTGGACTTTAGGATCTTCGTAAACGTCATTAATAATCTCATTAGCCTCGAAAACTATCATATCAACACTAATATGTTTTTTCGATTATTTTTATATTTCATCCCTTAACCAAATTGAGAATATTCCCTCGTCGGGGGTGATCGTGGACTTAAGAGTGTGACTAGTCTCTTCTGCGACCGCAAAACGAATGTATTCAACACCAATATCGGACGTCTTTGATAATTTTAATCCGCCATCCGTTCCCACCCCAAGGATGCTAGGGGTTTAATATCTCCATTTTGGATTAATTGTTAACTTACGAAGTATTGGAGGCTTCCTTATCCATCTCAACGACACCGATAACTATTGTTCCAAATATGTTATATGATTTTCCATTATTTTTACACGTCTCTCTCTTCCCACCCCCTCCCAAGGAGTGCCAGAGATGTCTTACCTTCACAGTACTTCTGGCAAGGTAGTCAGTCGTATGGGTATAATGTTTGGTTGAAATTGATCGAGGCAATCAAGAGTTATGGTGGGATACATATGTACATAAAAAAAATTAACCCTCATTTCACCCTCTTAGGGGTGGAGTTGAAATCCTTTCTTAGCGGACGTCTACACCCTAAGAAGAATCTACCTGCAAAATTTCAAGTGTGTCGGCTTTGCAATTTCTAAGATTGTGTGATTTCTGAGATTCTTGAGAATCAACGGGAGGGAAGAACGGGGTCATTAATCTTTAAAACAGATCCAGTTGGAAGAAAGTTGATAAGAGTAATTCATGAATATTCTCATATTCTGCGAATTTTAAGGAATTCGAGAGTGTGGCGTAGATACATTTCTCCGAACGAGCAGCAGGTGCTACGTAAGTTTAACATACTGCGTCGAACCACGGCGTGGAGTGCAACATAATTAGTGGACTTTGGTATCGTCCTCAAACTGTTAAAGTGGAACCATTAAGGGAAAGTTGGAGGGAGCGTTGGTTAAGAAGAAATCGAAGACTCAGCGAAGAATAAAGTATCCCATTGTCAAAATTAACATGCAAGTATATTTCAGTTTTTGCGTAAAATTTCAAATGTGAAATTTTAAGTAACAAAAGTTTTAAAATAATTTAAAACGGCTATCTTTAAATTAGAGAGATTTTTTTTTTGAATTTTTAACCTTTTCATTCTAATATACTTTAATATTTATAGTTTTCATTTTTTGAAACAACAACTTATATTTTATTGATAATTAGTCAAAATTCTGACGATCCCATTGGGTCCAACTTCATTTGGGGAGCTTAGTTTCTTTTTTTTATTCTGGCGTAAGTCAACATGCAGAAATACCATAAGAGGGGAATTGTGGTCACAACTCTCGTGTTACCCTAACTGAGGTATGTCACGAGACTGGTATCTATCACAACTGTAATGAGTGTTCTTCAATTGAAGAATTTCCATGAAGTTCCGAACAATTTACGATGTTTATAAATTATTTAAGAAGTTCATAAACATTTCTATATAGAATAATAACAGATTTAAAAAAACGTAGTGTTGAACAAGAAAATTAAAAAAAGTTAACATAATACAGATATTATTTCTAAAATATATCACGAAATATAATGGTACGAACTTGCTCAACCAATTTTTATACACGTGAGTACAAAATCGAAAGGTTTTCGAATATAAAGCAGTGTTTCGCTTCGTCCAGTTGTAAAAGACGTGAAGAGATGAAGCAAGAAAACGAAAGAAGGCTTGACGAAAACTCGTGCAATGCAATGTTGTAAAACGGAAATGATTCACAAGCACCTGGCGACTCTACGACACCCGCCCACCTCCTGCACACAGTGCGGTGTGGCGTGAACCAATGACCACACCTCGGTACGGAACTGACATCACACAGCGTTTGACGAAAGCTAGTTCGATCACACATGAAACTGTGACTGAACGCCAATAGCACGAAGCTTTAACTTTTTGGGAGACGCGTTTTAAAAAGAAGGCAAAATAATAATTATTTTCCATTGTGATTTCAGATTTGTTACTTTACTTTCTCTATCCCATAAGATTTTTACACAAATCAATATTTTTGAATGTACACAAATTTACATTAAAACTAAAACGTTAAGATTTCTCGCCATTACATAGAGTATTCCACTTTTTATGAGTAATATAACCTAATAAAACAATATTCAGAGTATAAAATAGTCTTAATGTAATTAAAGTAGCTAATCATAGTGAGGAATTAAATAATATGTGTAATTTTTTTGTTAAAAAAATATATTTTCGTTATATTGATTCCACGCATTGGAGCATTGACTCATGCAGAAAATTAAATTAATGAGAAATATCATTTCACTACACTTTTTTCTCTTTAGGATTATTTATTTCTTTTCTTTTTTTTTCGCTCCCTTAATTTCGTAACATTGTCTTAATCATATGTTTGTAGTTTAGATTTCTCTTGTTATCCCAAAGAAAAACCAAACACAACTTCCTTAAATAAAACCAAACAGTATTTTTTCTACTATTTCATTTTAACTGAACAATTTAGATTCTGAATCTTCTTCAAGGTTGTATTCTTCATCGTCAGTTTCACTTTCTGAACTGCTCGCAATGACATCTGTAACGTCTTCAAGTGTTCGTGGTGGAGTGCCGTCAACAATAATCATACAAAAAGAACAAACATGTACATAATTTTGTGGCTCCCTCCAATCCTTTGGAACAGCAAAAGACATTATTTCAGAGTCTTAGACCCTCTCCAGTACACCTCGTGCGGCGCCCAATTTTTTATTAGATCACCTCTCGTGGTAAACTATGCGTAAAACACACATTTACCAAAATAATAATTTCTTGTCATTGCTTTACAAAAACATTATCACAAGATAACAAAACGCTTTTGAGTTATTCAAATGTTTCCGTGAACTAACTACTGGAAATGACAACACAAATAAGGTTTTAAAGCATTGTATAAAGTGAACAATGACTATTTGTCACCAAGAATGACTATTTGCCATCTAATAAATGGAGGACAAGACCGGTCCACTGATATCTAATCAAACTAAAATTGACAAAACGTCTTCGTTTTTGTACACTGATTTTCAAAAAGAACATTATATGTAGATATATATGTGTATGTAATAGAAAAAAATAATACATCTGGAATTAGCAAAAAAAAAAAAGTTCATAAAGACCAAAACGAGTTTCAATTTTTTCCGAAATAATCAAGATAGCGAAGACTTAATAAAGATAGGAGAAAGACACACTGACACAAACATTGCAAAGTCCGGGGAAACTATGTATTTTCTTGTTTAGCGAGTTACTAACAAGTGTAGTCTTAGGGAGGTGATAGATTATGTAACAGTCTTGACAATGTTTAAACGAATTTGCAGGCAAACAACTTGAGTGAAACAAAAAGACTCCTAACAAAAAAAATTCAAAACATATTATGATGCCGTAGGCATTATATAAAACAAGGAATTTTCCGTACGAAATGAACAGTCCTCTGAGGATATTGAATAAATATCCATTCATTTTTTGAGTGGTTGAGGGACACCTTATGTCCGGGCGTGTGATCGAACCCATGATATTACGAATACATGTAAAACAAGAAGAGATGAGTTTAATTCAAGAAAAATCCGAAACGCGACGGTAACATGACTATATTCCTATGCATAAAATCTTTTAAACATACACATAATACTCCACAAAGACTCAAAATGTACATTGCAGTCAATATCCTTCAAACAAATCGATCATGACTGATACCCCTCATTTGTTCCCCTCTTCTGTAATCTAAAATCGGCTCACATGCACAGAAAATAAGACGAGTATTTAAGACGAAGCACCCATTTATGGAACGAATCATCTTAACTCCACCTCCTATGAGACTCGTTCCACGAACACCCGACGCCAAGGTTATTGGTTCGAATGACTCGGTCAAGTCACAGTTTACGCTTACAACATCCATTGCCACACCATTGTTCTTTAGTTCCGGTTGGAATTTTTTTCTACATAATTAGAGCGGACATTAAGGATGACGCAAAACTAATACGGATCCAGAAACGAATTTTTATATTACAACAGAAAGATCTTTTTTAGAGCTCCAAATTGCCTTATCTGATTTTGTTCCAAATTGAGCTTTTAGCGACAGATCTCATAAACCTGTAAATATCTCATAACACAAACTAGAAATATTTTTCTGATGACACATAGTCCAGGAACCAGGGAGATCCGACCTTGCAAAAGGACACAGAGTTTATATTTAGCATACTTCATGAGTTGGACGAACTAATGATAATGCTGAGTTTTGAACCTTCAAGCTTTGACGCTCGCAACGCCGTCTCCGAAAAATGGTGAGCAAATTGACGTTGATAGTGCAGCATTGCTCATAAGAGAAAATAAAGTGAAACTGAATGTCATTTTTGGTGTGGATTTGATGAACTGTTCACAGCGGTATTTGTCTAATGTGATCAACAACAGCAGTGTACTCGTCAATATGTATAAGCTGGCAGACAAATGTCGTTCACCCTTTTCAGAGCACATTTAGCGCACTCATAATCTCCAATGAAAAGTTTCTGAAAAAAAATAAAGAAAAATCTCCTTATATTAATATCTTCATATTTTGTAATAGCATTTCATTACGAAACTTGGCTATATTGAATTGTAGAGTTCTTAGTTATAGTAGATTGAATAAGCTGAGATTCAAGATTACAAAACATGGAATGAGTTTCAACTATCATGGACTTAATGTAAGACGTTTTGTAGTTTATTTTGATCAGAATTCTGAAAATTTTTGTTTCTTCTCGCCGTTTTATACACTCAACATTTTCATTACAAGGAAACTTTTTTATCTCTTATGAGCACCTATCGCCACCAATTATCGAGGTTCCCGTCCACGCCAGGGGAGGTGAGAGTACTCTATAATCTCGAATTTTACATCTGCCTTTTTAATATGTCTGTGGAGTCACTAATTTTTGAGATATATTAGCAACAAAAAAATCAAAATTCTCTTGGTTACTCATCAATTTTGGGCTTATTAGTACGTTACATTGTCGTCTTATTAATGTCCCCAAATACTTTGCTCAATTTTAAATGATTTTCTTAATTCAGATGATTTTGCTACATCGGTTTTTCCAATTATTCGCAGCTTTACAAAATTTGATCTACTATTTCATCTTCTACCTCATATATCATGTAACTTCTAATTTCTTTATTTTATTCGAATAGGTATTGAAATTGTTATGGCTATTTATAATAATGATATTTACTAACTGCAAATATGCAGATCTTGCCCGGTGGCAAAATAAAGGAAATAAAATAAAATATACAAAAATACAGACATAAAAACAATATAAATAATACACAGAACTGAAATTGAAAATTGCTCAATTAATGAGTAAACTAATATCATATTATTAAATATAAAAAACGAGACCATAAAACGACTAAAAAAGTAAACTATTTTTAATAATTATTTTTAACATCTCTTACGACTGTAGACCCGGGCACTCGATTCATCTCTGTACTACACTTCATTTCACTTCACATTTCCCTTCCCTCCCTTTCTGACTCACGCAATGCACTTCACTATCATTTTCTTCACATCTACACTGACGCACCGCTTCTTCCACTTGCCTAAACCCGTGATTAGGTGCAGATCTCGAAATGTCATTCACAACCGATACAGGCATTAAATTTCAGTTTCCAACCGTTCTATTTAAAAACTCAAATTTTCGAACATTGGTTTTTTGTTTTTTTCCTAGTTCTTAATTTTGAAATATGATATTTGGAAATCCAATCGAATTTGACCTCAATCGTCTTATTCAATAGCACCGAATCATCCGCGCTACTTCCACCAGGTTGTTCCCGTTGGGTTTTGCCGTGACAACACTTTTTCGGGAGAAGCCACACACAAAGGGTTCCGTGAAAGCCATTTCTGGACGGGTGTTTGCAGAAAAGGAGTAGTGTGTTGTTGAACAAGTTGCAATGCAAACAGCACGTGCACGTCGACGGCGTCTCGACACCTCACGCGTCCTCCCACGAGCGCCGGCGGCGGCGGCGGCGGCCGTGTGTAAGCAACAGGCAATCGCTGCGCAAACGCTCTCAACTCCCCCACACATCCACGGCACCGCGACTCGAGCACTCCGGCACGACGACGGCGACGATGACTACGCGAGCCAGCGCGCGGTCCAACAGCCCGGCTCCGTCCGCTTCACGAGGGTACTCAAGTTGACAAGGCCCACGATTTTAGCACATAACCCTTTTGGGATACATTTACCCAACGGTTGAAAGTGCACGGTTGGTTGCTTTTGTCTGTATTTATGGAATGCGATGTCATCAAAATATCTTTATACGGGTACTTATTTATTGCAAGGCTCTTTCGGTCCAGCATCACAGTGTCTATTTTATTTATTTATTTCTATTTACACAGTCTTTATTTTTGTTTTCCCATCTTTGAAGACATAACGAGGTTTTTTCCTCATCGTATTCTGTTACATTCTCTATGTATTTCTAGCTGCATTTCAATTTGTTAATATATAATATATTATTTCAAAACTTATTTTATGGTATGTATTTCCTCTCAGTAATCTTCAAATGCATGATAAGTCTTTTCATTTTTATATCAAATTTGTGCTGTACCCGGTATTAAAAACATCATCTACTACTATTTTTTTCCAGAAATTTCGCTCTGTATCAGTCGTCTGGATACACACCGGTCGTCTTCACGCGGTCCATCGGATCCTTCAACTCTCTCCATTACTCGTATCAGGTTTCGCCAATTCTCACATTCGGAATATTTGAAACATCGCAAAACAAGAATTCACTCAAATAAATAAATTAACAAAACCATACCTTATACTAAATGTGGAAGTACCGGGAAGACGCAGAGGTGACACAGCTAATTCACTCTGAAAATTAAAACAAAAAGTTTTTGAAACCTTGGAGTTGAAAAAGCACTAAAAATAAACTAATGTAAGTTTTACATTGCTGTGATAATCTTACCAAACAAGTGAGTATTTATGCGAGAGAACATCTGTAATATTAACTAAGTTATACTTAAACTAGTTTTAAAGATACATTTATTTATAGTTTTAACTCTATATATCCTCGCTAACAACTTTATCGGTACTAACTACAAAAAATATTTTTATGAATACATTCTCGTTATTATCAACCCAAAGAGTGGATATGATTCTTCCTTTCAGAAATATATCCCATTCGATTGATTTCATGTTTATTTTAAACTAGCACAGCTACCCGTCGTTTCCTGGGATTTGAAAAGAAAATTTAAAAATCATTACTGGATATTAAGATATTGAAACACCTCTCAACACGTCCGGCTGTTTTTAGTTCATTTTCCCCGCCGATACCCTGGGTTGTTAGTTTCCTTACTTCTCAACTTTCGCGATATTAAATTTGCACGTTTATAAATTCCAAAACTTAAATACCACGAAGAATACCTACAAAAATTCACAATTTTCAGTGCCATCAAATATGAACGTAATTACGAATTATGTTAAAATGTAGACAGAAGGAAAATACACTTTACACACAAAGCTCCATAAACAAAGCGCATAGTTAATTACTTAGCTTTCATTTCTCTTTTAAGTTACGTACGTGTTCTTCAAAACCTTCATAAAATTTTGCTACCACGATTCGGTCACTCAGATTATACATCACGTAACGCAATTCAGCTTCATAGTCAAGTTAGGCGAGTGAAGATTCACAGCTACTGATTTGAATTGTTTTTCCGCTCTTGTAAATCATTACTATTGACCACACTGTGCCATAGTTAATATTAACCATAGTTGCAATGATTCTGAAGAAGAGTCCTTTCAAACTTCAAATAATTTTATCGATTTCTTTTTCCGATTTCTATAACACAAACACTCCAAATAATTCAGTTTTGTTAGTATAGATTCCAACTGACACGACACGCCACGATCTTCTGATCCGCCAGATTAAATATTAGAGGTCAAAACAATACATAGTTTTGTTCAATGTAAAAAGCCTATCTCTGACGCACGTAATAAAATTCGATAAAAATTTTTTTACAAGATAAACAAAAAATTATGTATTGAAACTAAAAGGCGTAATATTTTGCTGAAGTGTTCCTCTTCTCGCGTTATATAAGATTTTCGTAGTTAAGAAACACAACGAAAAGGGATAAAATAAAGTTACAAAAGAACTGAAATTCACTATTTTCTTTACCTGTTAATAAGTAAATCAAACTTTTTCTCCTTTTCGTACTAATGCTTGTTATTTGAGTCATAAACATCTCACCTTCAAAGGTAGGATTTTCCGCCTGTGCTTCCGGATCAACTTTTTCCCATAGAAGACGTTTATTTACTTCAACCAGACTCGTTAGACGAGAAAAACGAAACCAAGTGATTGGTCAAATTGATGTATAGAATTATACGTAGTGTATGATAATATCAATAAGACAATTGGAATATGTATCAAAAATCACTACATCAAGAAGACTGTAATAATTCCTCTTAAAAATTCTTTCCACAATGGATAGATAAACCAAGTCATTAAAAGTCTTTAAAAATCACAAAGATAGTTGCAGAAAATAATTTTTTAAATATTCGTAATTATTAGGGCATTTGATACGTTTTACATATGTATATACCAATACGGAACACGGTAATTTTTTTTTTCCTATTCCCTCCTCAAAATCACAAAAACGTTCCTTGAAAATATGAACTTTGCTCGTAAAATGAAAGTAGATGCATCGGGACACAAAACTACTCAAAAATATTCATAGTAAAGAGTTTTACGCCTGATTTGAAATCGTTATCTATTACAACGAAGAGCAGACTCCAGAATATTTTTCACGAATACATGATTCATCACGTTTATTCCGATATTTAGGTTCCTTGTGCACAATAAATGTACAATGCTCTCCAACATCTGACATTTCACATACCAGGTGCTAATGTTTGGTGTACTAGTTTAGCAGATAAAGTCACTTTTCTCACTGACCTAAACTCCAAAAACTTACAATATTCAATTAATGAAATATGAGTACATAACAAGACCACAATGTCTGGTGACCATAAAGAACAATGATTTGTGCAGAACCGAGAAGAAATTTAGTTATGAATGAGAGAGATAAACACACATCTGCGTGCACGGTTATAAAATAAGTATTCTCTCCAGTAACATCTCTTCTTTCAATAAATAAAACGTAAAAATTTATATTGCTTAAAAATAAATTCTTGTACTTGTACTTAACCATTTATCATGTAAGATAAAAATATTTAAAAGAAAACTTGTTTAATAAAGTTCCCATTAAAACATAACAATGAATATGTTCTCGACAAAAAACAAAAATATCAATCAAAGAAGTGCAGATGAAGAGGTCACACTCCCTTTACAATAATATTATCTTTCCTTACGAGCGTACATATTACTCATTGAATGTTTTAATATCAGGGGACCGAGCTACGCTCGGATTTATCCATTATAAATATAATGTTCAGTAATGTTTTAATAAATGAAGTTATAAACATTTTTTCATAACTAATTTGATAAGTTTATTTAATTCATTAATTTAATAAAATTTACGTTAAAATATATTTTTTTAAATTGTTATATTTGTTTGTCTAACTTTTAGTATTAGTTTACTAGGGGACAGAGCAAAGCTTGCATTTAGTAAATATAAGAATATCCCGAAGTAAATTTTTTATAAAAGAATTATAATTTTACCTATGAATTATTATTTTTTATAATACTGATGACTATCCAGGTGTCACGGAGCGGTGCCCGCACTACTGGTAAATGTGTTATTTATCATTTCATAGTCATCGTAGCAAGTGTTGTGCATTGCTTTAGTATAAAACATTCCATAGGAGTCCCAAATGTCATGATTTGTAGCTGAGCGCCCAGCGGAAGTATCTCAGATATAAGGGAAGAAACTGTTTCGTACACAGACCAACACCGGTTTAAACTAACAATTATTGCCCGTATAATAATTTTGTAAAACGAATGTTCACATGATTCACACTTTTATCATTCGACTTCTGATATTTAAAACCACCCATATTTAAAGTGTAGGCAAAATCCCGCTATAAGTTTACTTGATAGTCGATTTACACTTACAATTATTGCTCTATAATAAGAGTAAAATTACTTTCATCCGTCTTCCACGCAACAATGAAACACAAGACTCACAAACTATTGCTTAAATTATACATATTATTGATTTCGCCAAAACCCACGATCAGTGTCAAGCCTAAGTCGATAAGAAGTTTAAAAATCAGTTTGACTGATTCTTCCGAAAAACAAAGCACAAAGGTATAATTGGAAGTGACGAGAATTAACAAATGTATCCTATCCTGTCAACATATGTGAATCACTCATCTGAAGCCACCAAGAATCATGTAAATTGGTTACTTGTGCAACAAACGCAAAGGTGCAAACTCAATTAACAAGGATGCATGCCAGACGTATTGATGACAAAGTTTCAATGCAACAGACAAGTTCTGAGAAACGAACAATGGAGCAGACCAGACTACAAATGCCAGCTCAAGACATTCGCGGAGTTACCACTGAGGTCGAAATATTTTCCGAATATTTCATACATATGAATTCATCCTCTAAGAATGGCTAGAGGAAGATATAATGCCTTTTGTCAACATTATTTCCGCGTTCATTGAGAAAGCGAAAGTAGGGATCATAATTCAAGTAGCTGGCAAATACTTTTTTTTCAAACGTTTATAACAAGTTACTTCATTTTCATTCTGTAAACGGGATATTTATGAAAGCAGAATTTTGTATCGGAACTAGGATTGACAAAACAAATCAATTATTTTTTGATAATGGAACCCAGATTCCATCGTATTTACTAGATGGACCCATTTAATTCACTAGAGTCGTTTGGGTAATCTATTGAGCATATGCAGAAGTTGTACAAATTAAAAATATTTCAGTTCCTATTGCCCGTGAAATTTTACTTTCCGATTCAAATATTTTGTAATCGTCTAAAATATATTCACCTATTTCCTATTGTTTGAGTACGAATTTTTCTTTTACTCTTGCTCTTGAGTATGTTTACTCGAACACATAATTTAAAAGAGCTACTCAATGTTTAAGCAAAACACAAACGAATACTAACGAAGATGGAATTCCCTTCCTTATATGGAAAGAAAACTCATCTCCACATGACCACATGGAGTCATATTAGTGTCTGGAAATAATTTCGAAACCAGGGCTTCAATTCGATCAAAGTCCTGTAATAAAAACGAGAAGACTATGGATAGAGTAGCATAAACCCTGTTTATATTGTACGTCCATATTTAAACAATTTCTCAATATTCTTTGTTATAATTTGGAACCTACGAATGGTCATGTAGAATATATAGATATGGCATAGATATATAAAACTCTACCAATATTGTAGAAGACTAATGTTGTTTTCCCTTCGCTGCTCTGAGTGTGCACTGTCGCATACCGAGTGCAAAAATTGTGTTCCATTTGGTAGTGAGAGAATTTGGCAGTGAGAGGAACTTGATCTGGATATTTTCTCAGTGGAGGGACTGCACTGGACGTCGCCGTCACTGAGGTTAGGAGAGCCTATAATTAACGAATCTATGTTAAACGCTATGAGTTTATTCCGAATATTATCTTCATATGAAAGCTCCTCAGATGAAGAACAATAGATGTACTCGAATTAGTGCTTTACAAAGGATAAATAATTATCTGGATAATAGATTTCGCTTGGTAATCCGATTATAAGATGATTAACAGGTAATATTTGCATTACACACACACACACACACAGTCATATATATATATATATATATATATATATATATATATATATATATATATATATATATATATATATATATATATATGAAAAGATTATTTGTTGATATACTGGTATTTTTTTATCGTTATTATTCAATTACTGTAGTTTCGTCCGGCTAACAATGGCCATACCCGAATCGTGCAACATTTACTTAGTAAACACACTCCCAGTGGAGTGGGGAACTCGTGCGGAGCAATAACGTATTTGTCCGGTTCTACAGTGTACCCAGCGAAGTAAGCGGAAACGCCATTAAAAATTGAGACACCATAAGAAGTACTATAAATGATTACTGCGCATTAAAATTCATAGCAAATTGTTTATCTAAATGAGATTATACGTAATTGAGATATTCCACACATTATGTAAGGACAATACAAATCTTGAAAACTATAAAGAGGTAAAATGGCTGAAATAAAAGAAGAGAGGCAACTGTATTTTACAAATGAAATCCACGGATGCATCGAAGCGTGCATGTGAATCCACATGTCCGTTTCGCATACCACGAGTCTCACGTCAGAGCTGTTCCCGCTTGCCGAGGCGACCGCGGTGGCGCCTCCGTGTCGCGTCTGCGCGTCCGCCTTGGGCCTCGAAGCAGACGTTCTTCCAAGTCCACGTGCCTGCGGTTGGGATGCTGTCCCTCAATTAGCTAGGAACCGCGCTCTTGGAAAAAGTCTGAATCAACGCGATATTTTCATGTCATGCATACATACTCCGTGACGAGGCATATGACGTCACTTCAAAGAACGATCCAATTACAGGATCTTTTACATAAAAACTAAGAATTTCATGTTGTAATTTAATACATCAGTTTTTGATTCAAAAATATTGGGATGACTTTACACCTTGAGCAACATTTCAAGGAAAGCGAGTTAATGTTGAAAAATAACTACCTATATGAATAGACCTATCAGAAATCAGAATTTCCAGGTGTTACTC
>NNCF01131207.1:18191-34329 GCA_002313205.1 Laupala kohalensis | reverse complement strand
GGGGGGGGGGGGGAAAGAGCCACAGATTTGTAGTTACCACAATTAAATCCTACTTTCATTTCAAAAACATATCAAAACTTCTTTGAAAATATTTAGTCACAATTAGAAACATAGCAGTTAATGAGGAAAATTACACAATTATGACGTGCATGGTTTACACGCAAGTATACGTATGTTTGGATCTCGCAAAGTACGCATGTTGAGGTGAAAGGAATAGCGCGAATGCATGTAGCATAAAGCAAGTGCCTAAAGTCACAATTTTGGATTAGTTCAAATGTACACCAGGGTTTGATGGGAAGATAATGTAAAAACAACTGTTACAGGCGTGGGGGTAGAGAGCAATGGGAAACAAAAACTATCAATAAGGATATCAATAGGAAAAGAAGATCCTTTTCCGCTCCAACCATTAGTTACAATCCGAAAGCAAGAAATAGAGAATTGCTTAATATTGTGGACAATATTTTTTTCCTGAACAGGAAAAATATCAACTGTTTGGCTGTTCCTGTTCATTCACATTTTTATCTCTCATATATGGTAAACACACCAAAATTTGGGACGTATATCTTAAGTTTTCAAATGATACGATATCAGGCAAAATCGATTTATACTCACTGAGTTCAATAAAACATTCTAACATTCCCCGTTCCAATGTTGAAAACTTTTCGATGACCCACTTCAGTCAAAGTAGTTTCGAGTATATCGTAAAAACCGATATTCAAATAAAACTATGTCGACAAAGATACCGAGATAAAACAGTTCCTACGTCGTACGATATCAATAACTTACTTATTTCCATTGCCTCCAACTGCAAAAGTTATATACATTGCATAAATAAAGACAAAAAGTTACGTAAAGCTACGTTACACACACACACACAAATAGGTGCTTAGATGTACACAGAGGATATATACCCCTGCGTTAATAAGGGAACTAAAAACTTTTAAAAAATATAGAATCCATACATTATATAACTTTATATAATGAAATTAACATAGCTCCTACATTNCAGAACGCAAAAAAAAAAAAAAGAAAACATTCCAGTTAGTTTAATTGATTATTTAAATTAAGAATCTACTAAATCAATATTTAATAAAATTATGAAAAAAACTAGTTATTTAATAATCTAACAATTTTTTTCATTAGTATTTAAGTTTATAAGAACCCAGTTTTTGATTTTCAATTTAATTCTTTTATAATTTGAATTAAGATTTTTAATGATCATGTAAGTATTAATGGATATGTACGCAAAACGTTTTTTTTCAATTTTAAGACACACTTGCGGAAGTTCAATATTTTTTGTTATACTTTTACTATCATTTAACAAATTTTGAAAATAATTCGACTGAAATTAATGGATTTAACAAACAATACTTGTCTCAACTGAATCAGGATTTGCAATTTGCAATCAACATTTGCAATTTTTCAAGGAGTGTTTTACAGGCACTGCCCGATGTACATAGTAAACTTTAGATCAACAATGTTAAATATATAAATAAATTGTCAAAGTAGCAGTAATAAACAGCATATGACCACATGGAAGACAGTAAACTAATTTAATAATAATAAGCAAAAATTTTAATATATATGAAAAATAATACACAAAGAGCATGCAGAAAATAATTTTGCATTTTAACAAAATTGTATTGAAATTACTATAGTAAACACACTGAAGAATGTTAAGTATCACTGTTTATAGGATCTGTGTGTAATTTCATAAACGCAGTATAACATTTTCGAAAAACTGCTTGAAATTATGCATTAGTTTCTTTAGGTTGCAGTGGTCTCATAAATTTGTAGGGTTTTTCAATTAATTAGTTGACCTTGATTCCTTTAAATTGATTGAATTTATTCCCGTTTGGTACTTTTGCGGAGTACTTTTGAACAAGTAAAACCTATATTGGATAAAACGATAAATGGCGATTAACAACCACTAACACGATTAACACTTCATTCATACATATAAAAGGACACCACCTTAATACTCTCGATCAGTTCAAATTTTACAAAAATATGAAGAGATACAGCACAAAAAAATACTGAATGAAAACATAAATCACATCTCGAACTCATTGTTTAATTACCTTCTCGACATCTTACCTTCCCAACAACCACCTGCAGGAACTACGATACCCTAGAGACCGAATTAGTTACTCATGATGGCAAGCTTGTTGTCGTCGAAAACTCATACTTTTAGAGTTCATTTCAGAGTTTTGGTTATGCATGTTATTGTTTTATTTTTAATTCAATTTAAATTTAAATCACAAAAATTCCTTAGTACTTACACAAATCATTGCAAATTGCACAAACTTCAAAATATACTATGCAAACAATTTTATATTTCGAGAGTTTGCGTTGAAAGAATAAAATTAAACACAATTAAATTCGGAGTTACTTGAGTAGCTAATACAGCCACTACTCGTAAAAACATTTTACTCTGTATGTTGAAATACAAGTACACAAGCGTACAAAANACTCGTAAAAACATTTTACTCTATATGTTGAAATACAAGTACACAAGCGTACAAAAAAAAATTAAAAAATGATATGTTGCAAGATACTATATATCTTTATGTATTTTGACGCACTGAGTCCGAAGCCAAAATTGCTCATCACCCTACATTTTTTAATCCCGAAAAACCGCGCTTAAATACACAAAATACGGTTTTTTAAAAACCTAAGGGTAATTGAGCAATTCTGTATTCGGAGCCAGTGCGTCAAAATAAATAAGGAAACCTAGATCTAGTCTTTGGACACTTTTTTCTTTTTGAGTGTGTGCCGTGTTATCCACAGTAAAATTCCCTGAAAATAAATAGTTTTTCATTTCGTATTGATCGGATGGCATATTAAATTACATACAGGTGTCAACACGGTCTAATATGAGTTATAATACTTCATTTTCATGTATTTCTCAGATTTTTTATTTTTTGGGGGAGTATTTCTAGTTTAATGGGCAGTTGAAAATTTTTGTGATGAACCCATATCGATATGCGCAGTACACAACCACTCATCGGCGCATACGTCTCCATACTTTACCTGCTCGCTGCCTTTCATCTGGTACCAGGGCTGGTTCATCATAAGAATTTTCATTTCCATTCGACCTTGTGAGGTACTCTTTCCAATCGCAAAACTTCGAGGTCTACAAAGGGGACAGTTTGACTTGACTTTGACTATATCCAATTAATTTTCAATATTCCTCTCGTCATATTGAATTATAAAAGAAAAAATACAATTCATTTCAAAAGGAACAGCATAGCGTCCAAAAAGTTCGGATCTACCGTCCTACGTGACATTGCAATTGCTAACTCCCATCAGAGTTGATCGTGGGGGAGGGGGAAGGAGGCGTGGCGTAATCGATGCTGACGCACGACGCTTCGTTTCTGTTTTGCTGCCGATGGAATCTCTCTCTTCTGCTAGTGCTGCAGCGACGGCTATTTTTACACGACCTTGTGAGGCACGCAGCGGAAACTGCCGTTCGCTCACAACAGGTATTTTCCTGCTTTCCCTTCCCTCCCACACCGCTCCTCAAATACACATTCCTGCAGTCGAAACTAATTGCTTTTCAGAAGTGGTGGAGTCATGCAATTCATTAGTGAATCTTATTTTTAACGTACAAATTCAGATAAAAGGAGAAACTCATATTGCCCACGCTGTCCTTATTTACATTCACAATTATGCATTGCACCAAATTTCATTCACTTTTCACTCACCAAAATATAATTTCTGAAATCGACCCGGAGATTTTTTTAAATTGATACGCATTCTCTATAAATCTACAAGTGTGCGGACATATTAATAAATCATAATGTATGTACTATATGAATGCGTAAGTACATTGACTTCAGAATCTTTCTACGGTGGCTTTCATCCTTACAGTGAATTAATAATAGCTCCTTAAATAATTTTAGCTTTCCTTTTGCACGAAAGAAATAGCGCTTCATCAGTCAGATCAACAAACATAATTTTTATTTTTAATGAAATGGAAATTGGAAGGATAAGAAATGGAAACTCATCCAGTTGTGTTTCAAAATAATAAAATCAACAATATAAGAGACCATAACATTTTATTACTTCATGTCCCCTCCAATATTATGATTATTACCCTCGCGAAGATTTCGGAGATGGTAATTTTTGTTATCAGTTATGTTGTCTGAAGCACTGTCCATCATATCTTGTTTCAACATGAATATATTCTTGCTATCGACAACTAGAGCCTTAATTCTAATCGTCGCGATCACATTAGAAAATTTAAATACCGCACTTTTACAAGTATAAAAATACCGTGAGGACAAAACACTCATTTTCTTTCAGCTTGCCTAAACCTTTCTAAATTTTTCTAAACCTTTCTAAAGCTTTCCAAACCGGATCGTTCTTATGAAATGTGAAACGATGCTTCATAGTTATTCAAGCGTTATAATGCTGTGCGATATGATTCCTCCTAGTAGATGTGGCAGGGAAAAAATGAGATGGCGCAAGACCTATCCGTCGCACTTCCTAGGGGTATATTAAATAAGTGTAACAAGAAATGAAGCGAAATGCATATCAGGGAAGTCGGAAGTATCCCGAGAAAGTACGGAGAATCCTCTGCCATGGACCTGCTTTGTCCGCCATAACAAAATTGAATCAGTTGTGTTTGAAACTGCGTCTCTAGAAGTTACGACCCACAAACCGTCACAGGATGGGCCAAAGTGATTGAGGATGACAAACAGAAGAAATGGCCGTGAAATTGGTTGAGCATTCGGTTCAAGAAGATTCCATACAGAACACGTAGTAGAATTGTTCTAATAAGTTTGATTAATAGAATTACACTGTTTCAACTTGTAAAATAGATTCCAGACTAAATAATAGATTACACATCAGAAGCAAATAAATAATCCGCAACGAAGCAGTTGAAAGCTCTTAATTCACTTTATCCCACTTCTACGTGTTATTCTTAAGGCCATGGTGTGATTCAAGAGAATATTGTTCATGAGAGAAGTTTGGAACTTATAAACCAATGCATTAGAGACCGATGTACAATGTCGATGGTTCCCTAACCGTACAAACATACGCATCTTTACAAGATATTAAAACCCAATTCCTCACACGTCACTCCGGGATCAATTCCTAGAAAAAATTAATACTTTCCACATTAATGTCCCAGTTCACATAGCTGTGACTACTGAACAATTAACCCTGCTTCCTCTATCCATCTCCTACTACTCTTTTACTATCACTTGCTCTACTAACAACTCCACGTGGATCAAGTAGTGATAAACCCCGCTAACTGGTCGATATCCCTACCATCAACTTCTTACCTCCTATCGTCCTATGTAGATAAGCTTCTACAGCACCCTATATTTTGCATTTAAAAACTAAACAATAAAAAAAATAATACACTTTATTGTCAAAAAAAGCCGTTACAAACTGTGTATGACGACGTGGAGGACAATAAACTAATTTACTCTCCGGAAGCAAGCAAGGGACCATCCCATTAATTCCGATCAAGGACCCTAAGGTAGAGGTGGATTTAACATTTCAACATACTCCTAACGATAAAACTAGTCCGAAATGTGTTATAGTATTAACATAATACCAACAAATACTGTATTTATTAAAACACAGAAAAGTCATTTCACAAGTACGTATTATTATCAAACTATAAATCATTCGGAAAGTATTGTTGATAATTCGTAACTATTAAATAACACAAAAATCGCGAATAATTATTTGAATCGATGCCGCCCCTAGGCAAGAGCCTAGCGAGTCTTTATTAAAAAAATCCGCCTCTACCCGAAGGAAAACCGGAGGAAAACCCGGGTCAGTATGGATACTACATAAAAATCCTGTTCAACTGAGAGAACAGAACCTGAATCATAAAATTGGTAACATGGATACTACACGGAGTCTTCCTTACCTAACATTTTTCTAAATTAAAAATTTCTCCTCATTATCCCAGTAACTGCGTCATCGCCGGGATGCACTCGTAGAGACTATTTGTCATGTTCTTGTGTTATCTCTCTGTCACTATGATTGTTCATATTTGGTTCTTTCATTCATTTCGTTCTTTTCTCCCATATATGTATGGACTATGCCAGAATGGTCTCCGGCCAGATCACGACCTTAGTTAAGATTATTGGAAACAAGTGAAAAAGAGCCATGTTGTAACGATAGAACACGTCGCTAAAATTAAGAGGAATACTGATCAACACAGAATAGACAACACGTTTGTTTTTTACATCTTTATTATAATTCCTTTATTGATTTCGTATTTTCAAGTTATGTACGAGGGTTCCCCAATCTTAATGTATTGCAATTTTAGAGGCATTAATATTATTTATGTACTGTTGGTTACCTTGGAAAAATTAAAAACGTTAAAGGATAAAAAATCTTAGAATCATTTTCGTCAGGATATATAACATGAGACTTAAGTAAGCCAAGTTCGTAACAATAAATGGTGGATAGCAAATAACACCACAGAATTCCGGCGAGTCTCCAGGAATGCTAGGCATCGCCGTAATTATCTGTTTTGTTTACGACGCGATCTTCGTGTGGTCGCGGGACGCGCCGTTGCGGTGGAGGAACCGGAAGAGGAGAAGTCGGATTCCTCTCCGCTCTCACCACAGCACTTCTCCTCCCCCGACTTGAGGCAACGACTGCCTTTGGCCACAACTATTGTGTCGGCTCTTTGTCTACGGAGAGATGGATGTTGCCTGCGGCTATTAACAAGTGTTTCCGAAACCATAATTACTGACATCTAGGACCCAACGATATTTCTGATTGTTTGAAGTGGCAATGATTTGAAACTCGTCGGCAAATACTTCTTCCGTGCGAGGAGAAGAAGTAATGACTTCAGTCTCGAGTGAAAACTACCAAGGGCCGGGGGTCGAACCCCAAGTCGTCTTCAGCAAAAACACATCATTTGAGTAATAGAATTCAATAAATGATAACCGCAGATTTGGTATGATTATATGAAGGTACAGAATTTCTGTCATATCTAAACGCAAGAAAATATATATCAAACCAGATGAAATCCGCAAATAATGTGGCATTTCATCCTAGTATGTTTAGAATAGGCTGTGTCCAAATCCATATTTGACTGACTTGATAAAAGTATTCCCCAGTTTTATCATTTTCATTAATTACAAAAGAAAATAAACTAGGTTCAGAAACGGCAGTACGTGTGATTTCCATGTTTCAAACTGTTTAAAATTCTACGAAGAAAACTGAATCCCTAATAATTACGGTGAAATTGCGAACCAATTAGACCAAAAAATCTAGTCAGTCGAAACAGGAAGAGCCTCAATACATAATTACATTATACAAATAATTTGCATGATAATAGGTAATACAGGAAATACAGCAATATAAATATTCTCACTGAACCAAGTACATCATTTAGTTAACTTTCGAGTTACTTAAGATAAATAAATTTTCGACCTTCTGTTGGACGATTACGATTTATTTTTTATTTATTTTTATTTATATTTCTTAATTATATAATAGTCGTTAATAGTATAATTTAATGTTTCTTAGTTGCATTTTTTATAAAACACGCAATTGACATACCAAAATATAGAACAATATTATAGCACAGACTATACCTGTATTATCGAGATTGGGGGGAAACATTTAACCTGGCAATTTTTTTGTTTTGATCTATAATCTGATATCATCTGGTATCCTACTAAAGAATCTCGGAGCTAAATGAGTGATTAAAAGAGATAAGCAGAAGCGGGCATGAAGACTTCAACCGGCGAATGGGCGGCGAACCCTCTGTAATGTAATCGCTGTCGCTTGCATTCCTGAGTAGTGGCCGTCTGGAGACAGCTGCCTATTCGTGGAAGCTCACGTAGACACTGAAACCGAAGGTGTCTATTAGTAGCCACAGAGACAGGTAGTGACTCCGATAACACATTCTGTTGCCACCAGTATCAACGAAGTCGATATATTAGCCCTCGCGAAATAGTGTTTAGCTGAATATAAGATATTACTCTCATGCTTACCATTTTCACGGCATTTTATCGAAATGAAAGCCGTTAATCGAGTAAGATAAACCCGTCGCAAGGACTTATTACTCAAATTTAGTCAAAATATTTTCATGTTGAGAGGTGAATAAGATGGTGGCATTGGAGAGGTGATGGCAAATGTCACATATTTTGGGAAAAGACAACTTCATAAACATTTTATTTTCTCAGGTTTTAGCACATTACTTGTACTGAGTTGGTTGCTGGAGCAGCACATGAAAAACCGTTCGATTATTATTATTTTTATTATTATTGGGGCTTTAGGGCTCGCCATAAATACAGTTTGAAGGCAATGAACAATTGACCATAGGGTTAAAAGAAAAACAATCATTGTTCGTAACCACCGACGATAATACCACTGATACATGTCAGTAGAAACATCATTCAAAAGGGGCTTCAAAAACTTCAAAGAGTAACATTTCATAAGTTCCAGACTTCTTTAATTCACAATAGCAGTTGTTTATTTTCCCTTCTTTACCGATACTGAGAGATTGTAAATTTTGTGTTTGGTCACGTAGCAATCCAACATATTATTTTCAATTGTGCAAATGACACAATTATGTTTAAGTTATTTGACAAAATATTTGAACGATACATCAAATATTGTTAGGTTATACCACCTTTCTCAAAATTCACGATTTCGCGACAATATTATTATACTTAAATACGGTCTTTGGGTTATTATATTTTCTTTCCCATTTAGGAGGAAGAGCAGGTTCTACGACGGAATATTCCAACAAATTAAGGCATTCATTAACATATCAATACGCTCATAACAAAAATAGATCTCTTTTAACACAAAACCCCTCTTTTGCAGTCTAAATATTCTCTTTCGTGTAGTTTCCCTAATGATTAATCCTGTAAGAAAATCCCTGTTTCTTATAAAAGGTTCAACTACGAATGAGAGAACCAAGCAAGTATACAAATGTATACCCCAAAAGCTTTCGAAAAATTCATGGGAGTTAACCACGACCGACCCACACATCAACCCTGTCAACATAATTTGAAGAATTCATTTTGGAGTATTCATTGTTTAACTTTGTTTATAATACAATTTAGATTTATTATTATCTAATTTGTCATTTAATGTGCAATAAATATCTTCCCAAATTCAAAGAGATCAACTTTTTTAAGGTCTTTACGAGTAAAATTTAATGTGAAGAATTTGCTTACAATATTTTCTGATCTCTAATTTTCAGGAAGTAATATTAAAAAGTCGTTGCTTACAGTTTCATTACAAATCACATCTTCTAGAAAATGTATTTAAGAGCTAGATAACACCGTTTTGTGTAACGTTACAATACTTTATATATTTTATTTATACAATAATTGGTGTATTTCAACATTAACCAACATGAAAGAAATTATTACAAACTTGGAATGTGATTCTAAATTGGTAATTTCTGCATTTTACGTAGGTTTCCTGTAGTCTAAAAACGATTTCAATGTTACTTGGTCAACAAAGCTGTTAAAGAAAACGCCTGTGTATACTCTGCGAATGGGACCTCCGAGACAGAAAGCGAGAGAAAGAACAGGACAATGGTCGATCAGGAAGAAATTACAGCCTCAAGTGAAAAATATTGGAAGGGAAAGTAATCCAAAAAAGTGTTACTGCCACCACGTCTCATAAAACTAGACCTTATGAAACAATTTGTCAAGGCTCTACCGCAAAGAGAATGTTTTGAATACCTATGTGACTACCTCCGGGATTTATAAGAAGCAAAGCTGATGAAGATGCCTTTGTGAGACCGGTCATTAAGAAATTATAAAATATGAATATTATGAGAGCAAAATTAATTTTACAAAATGGGAATATTGTTTATATGGTACATCAACCTCGAACGAAATAAAAGAACGAAAATTTAGAACTAGTTCCAACCAGTTTACTGAGGAAATAAGATCCAAACTTCAAATCAATTTGTTGATGTCATACTAGAAATATTCAGATTTACACATAATACAAGTAATCATTATAATTGCCAACGGCTCTTAGGTGTTGAAAAAAGACAACTCTTAAAAAATGCACAATAACAAGGAGGAAAAATACATTTTGGGGAGAAGATAAAAGGACTTCAAACTCAAAAATATACCTTAAAACGTCTGAAGAAAGATATAAAAGTAATCAATGAATATTAAAAAATATGTAACACCAAAACTATATGTCGAGAAACCTGACGACATGGAAACATTTGATTTTTTTATTTTTGGGATCATTGCAGCAAGTTATCAAAATTTAAATAATTTTTAATTTGTTCTCGTGTCCTATGATTGCGTAATATCTGAATGTAAAATAACACTCGAATTTAGCAAATTCTCGTCAAAGGAAGTAAATCTTTCGATGGATTAGACAAAGTCAGTTCCCCTCCCCTTGAAAGCAAATCCTCCTTGCCTTAGGGATGGCAATGTCACAAGAATCCGGATGGAGATTTTATTTTCCATGTCGTGTTCATATTCTGAAGTAACGTGAACAAATGTTAAAAACCAAATGTTCCTGGAATGTTTTACGTTCATGTTACTCAGAAGGCATCTCCATCGATATTACCGGTTGAACCCACCTGAAATGCGTATGTTCATTCAGGCTATCACTCAGTGTACAAATATGATTGTCTTCCAAAGGTAAAGTTCAAAACACATGAGCTCTTTGATGGCTGTATAATCCAATTCTGGAACAACAGACTCTTCCACAATGTTGACACATGGTGCCTTCGATAGGCATTGGTCCTTGAGGATTCATGCTTCTGGTACTCATATGCTCTTTCCTAGCGTTGCGTTTTTCGGTTTGAAGCTTTCTCCGCTGTAGTTCGAAGGATAGATGCCCTTGGTGGACGTGGTGACGCCATTCTGGACGGGTGGATACTACAACCTCCCAATTTGCAGGGTCCATTTGACACGTCTTTATAGCGTTTTTGTTGTCCAACTTGTTTTCTCTGTCCGACCTTCAGCTGACAATACATGATTTGTTTGGGGAGATGGGACTCAGGTATGCGAACTACATGACCTGTTCATCGTAGCTAGTGTTTTATTATGAGCGCCTCAATGCTGATAGTATTAGCTTCCCAAAAAAATTTACGTTAGTGAGTCTGTCTTGCCACTTCATTCCTAGGAATCTCCTACTGGATTCTCTCAGTTGATGGTATTTTTTCAGGCATAATAAGTGCCTTATGTATGTAACCCAAGTTTCGCAACCATAAAGTAGAGTTGGAACAACAACAGCTTGGTATACATACAGCTTAGTTTTAATACTAAGGTTATGGTTATCAAACACCCTCATTCGCATACGACCATAAGTTGCGCTGGCACATTTGAGGCGATATTTGATTTCAACGTCAATGTTCGCATTTGTTGATAGGTGATTACGTAGATAGGGAAAATGTTCAATATTTTGTAAACTAGTTCCATTAATCTTGGTATCAGAAGCAGCAGCAATACAGGTTGGTGCCGGTTGGTATAAAATTTGCGTTTTACTGGTGTTTATATCCAGACCAATGCTTCCTCGTTAAATGCATATAGGGTATGTTGAAGGTCGTCTTCTGAGTTTGCCAATATAGCGTAACCATCTGTATATTGGAGTTCAAGAATAGAAGTAGTAGATACCATTGTGTTTGCTCGCAGTCTGCTAAGATTGAATAGTCCTCCATCCGTCCTCTATACAATTTCTACACCCATTGGAATTATGTATTTGACCAGGTGAAGTACGACACCAACGTATATTGAAAAGAGTGTGGAGGCAATCACACAGCCCTGTTTGACACCCGTTGTGATCTTAGATGGTTCTCCAGGTCCACTGCTGTTAAGGACTGTACCGTTCATATCATGCAATAATCGAAGAATCTGTATGAATTTTGGAGGGCAACCAATTATACATAGGACCCTCGATTAACTGAATCGAAGGCCTTAACGAGATCAATGAATGCCATATATTAAAGGCTGATTTGGTAAAGTCAGTTCCCCTCCCCTTGAAAGCAAACCCTCCTTGCCTGATGGCAATGTCACAAGGATCCGAATGGAGAAACTTGTTTTCCATGTCGTGTTCATATTATGAAGTAACGTAAACAAATGATAAAAACCAAATGTTCCTGGAACGTATTACGTTAATGTTACTCACTCAGCAGGCATTCCCATCGATATTACCGGTTTAACCCATCTGAAATGTTTATGATGCTTATGTTTGTCCTACACATAGTGTCTAGCACGAGTCTTTGTGTTTACTCGCCTGCCGACGGAAAGAAAAACCTGTGAAAAATCTCTTTTCATAATCGTTCTTTAAAATAAAGTAGCGATGATGTTAAAATTCTATTAAAGGATTTTTTAAATTCCGCTTTTAAAGGAGACTTTACCTAGCATCAATTTTGGAGTAGAAATAAAATGTATCAAAAATACTTATCAAGTTTTTGACAAGAAACTTTTTCACGTTTTGGGGAAATGTCGGTATTTTTTATTAAAAACGCAAGTGATTTCCTGGAAGTAGATGACGATATAATGAAGTGAATAGAAATAGGTCACAATGAAATATAATATTGAAATATTATTTCAATTTATCAATTTTTGCAAGTGTTGTCGATGATACATGTAGTTCGAGACATGACACCGGAAGCCGCAAACCGTAAAAAAAATTCTCGATACGCAAAGTTGTGAATAGATCTCGCAACTTTGTATTTTTCCCGCCCATAACTCTGCACATTGAGCTGTGATGACACGAAATTACAATTATCAAAATAATGAATAGAAGAACACAGACAACACTAATGAGTGGGGGTCACTTTTATTTCCTGATATTTTCTCTCATTTACAATTCTGTGAATAATATTTTCACATACTCACTGTATAAAAGCTATAATAGGAGTAAAAGACGAAAGACCTGATCTACTTAATTATAAGATGCTAGGAATACAGATTATGTGTCACATGCGTTAAGTAGGATATAATAGGTCACATGGGATATAACAGGGCATCCTACGCATCCCTCCAACTCAGCCCCTTCACCTATCAAATACTCTCAAACTGGCAAGTACAACCTCCCCTAAAATGTGAAAAGGTACGTCACTTCCATTCATAAAACTAAATCGATGTCATTTGTAATTGTTCAATTAAGTAATTACAATACCAGCTACGCCATTACTAATCTGTTGTTGACAAAACATGACAATTCATCTCGTAGAAAAATTAGGCGCTACATTGATACCACGTTAATCAGAGACATTTTTCCTATAGTATACGACAATACCAAAATTTTAAACACACTTTTTGGATATCTCGTTAAATAGATGATCGCTTATCTTTTTCACGCCGGGTCAATACTTTGTTGAGCTTATGGTATCACATAAAAGGGATAATGAAGTATGATTGAAAATTTGTTTTTTCAGGCAAAAACAAACAAACCGTCGTCAGTTTAATGGTTATGGGTATTTAGCAAATTGATCTAGGGTCTTTGTGAATTATAACGGGCGCTAATAATATAATCACCCCTCCCCATCAATCCCCGGGTACAATATAAAAGAACTTGATAACTACCTCTACTGACCCGAATATTTGTAATTTCACGGTTGGCTTTCATCATCATTGGCTTATTTCACGACACCAACCTCACATTGAAAGAAGTATACACCTCAAACGGAGTCCAGAGGTTTCTTCCATCTCCCCGCGTTGCAGTCTCCGAATTCTTCCACGCTGAGAACAAGCAAACCGGCCCTCCTCCCTCTCCGCACCACACAGAAGGCAAAGTAAAAGAGAGAAACACAACACCAGACAGACAGACGCGCGTGGGATTCCTATTTATAGCACTGCACGCGGCCTCCGCAGACGGAGATGGCAAAAGGTGGGCGAACTTATCGCTATGCCTTGAGCATTCAACTTCAAACCACAAACGATAATTTGACATTCAAGAACAGAAACATTTACGTAATGGGTTTGTCATGAAAGTTTCGGACTCGATATTTGAGCTCTAGGTGCACAAACTAAATCCGATAGCCCTCCCACGTTGGAACACTCCAAATATCAAAGTATTTTTCAAACATTTACATACAGAATTGCACATATAACCTAATATTTCAGAAAACGCCTTATCCAGTATTAACTAAAAGTAGTACTGACATCGATATGACATTGAAAGCAGTATTAAAAAGTAAGGAATTCAAAAATCGTCACCAGTAACGTTCTTATAAAATATCTTATATTATTTTTAATCCCTGTTTGTCCGGAAAAAATATTTCAAGTAAACATAATAAATCTAACTCATCAGGTAACACACACTTCACATTTCTTACAGAGTTATGCAATCAGCTTCATGTCCAAAATCGTTACAGTTTTAGAATTATGACGAATTAAATTATCTACCCCTCCCCGGCAGCATAATGCAACATTTTTTGGAGAAAGTTGCAAAGAGAAATTACGCTAAAATGTATTATTTTTAGTTCATGTATGACGATGCTTTAGATTTTGTAGAACTTCATTTTAGTTCATACTTCGTGTTCGTTAATATATCTAGAAATAGATGGTATGAATTAAATAAATTAAATTATACTTTAACCTCAACTTTATACCCTAAATGAAATTAAATTCCTCGGGCATTTAGGAATGAAACTAGACAATGATTTATTGAAATACAAGCACTTAGTCTGATAAAACACAACAGCAATTCCAACATTCCAAGTTCGTGCTTGAAGGAACTCCATGACATATTAGAGTTCTACTCATTTTCAAGCTCAATGTAGGAATGAGAAGCAAAAGAAACTGTAAGGAGACACGACAGAACAGAAAAGTCTCACATTACTTCCTTCAGTGTACAAGAATCTATCAGCGTCTTTAATTACATATTCTTTCTAGAAGTGAAAGATGAATTATTATTCCCATAGTAATTTCATAATAGATTAAAAGTAAAAATAAATAAAATTAAAAAATATATTTTTTTACCAGAAATATTCCAATATTGTGAAGGGATACGAGAAAAAAATCAGCTTTATTACTCCCTATAAGCAAACAAATAATTCCATCTAAGAATCCAAGCAAAACAGGAGGAAACCCGTGGTTGTGAAGACACGATCATGAAGGAACATAAGTAAATAAGAAATACAAGTGGAAAAAAAGTAATTTGAATGTCGCAACAATTCGATATCATTAATGTTCAGAAAATATTATCGCAGTACTTTCCATAAAATATAACACATGTAACACGGAATATTTTTAATTTTTTACCACAATCTATTCCTGACTTCAAGAGAAATGATGTTACAATCGCAAATCAAATTAGAAATAAAAAACGCGTATGGTGAGTTCGTGAAGTATAGCACGATTACAATAAAACTCGCCGAGAAGGCAATAAAAAGCTCTAGATATACATCGGAATCCGAATTTAGTTGACCAGCTCCCACATAAACTGCTGGACAGACGGAAATATTTCCACATCGTCTGCGATGACCATAAACCTCGACATGTTCCCAGTGACCAGGTAAGTTCCCGGCGTTGTTCAGCTTTTTGCAAGGCTCCGGCGGCAGACACAAGAAACATGCGGATCGCATTCTCTTGTCAGCTGCCGAGAAACAATTGAGAGCTACTAAGCGCAACCCGCGGCTTCTTATGGGTGACACTAGAAATAGCTACAGAGTTTCTCGCAACACGAGGAAAAGTGACAGGTGGAGAAGTTGAGTCGCATTCTAGGCGAGCGGCAGCCACTGTCGCGCAGAAAAAAAGGAATAAATTGTCTCTTTTATGATGAGGCCAGAGTTAACAATGACTTCTAGTGCAAGTACGTCTTTCAGCACAGAGGGCGATTACAATATTTATTGCCTCCTAAAAGAAGAATGCCCTAATAACAGAACGAAACTAACAATGAAATCATTCATTACAAAGATTTAAAAATGTAATTACTAATTTTTTTTCATGCAATGAAATAGGAAAACTCAAAATAACTAAACTATAGAAACACAAAATACATTAAATGCATGTTTAATAGATTCAGGGTAAATCCGCATACGCTAAATACGATAATTAGATGTATATAAACCAAATAATACCACGATTTCAAGCTGATTTTTGTTTGTAGTTATTCATAGATGTGGAAGAAATTTGTTTGACAATCCGTAATATAGAGTAAATATTCTTTGTAAAATCCATCCAAATAATACCACGATTTCAAGCTG
>NNCF01131207.1:0-18134 GCA_002313205.1 Laupala kohalensis | reverse complement strand
TGGAACTAAAAATATATTAAAAAATTAGAGCTACATGATACTTTGCAATTTTAATGAACAAATTAACTGCACCATTATTGCCTCAAACATTGTTATTCTGGTGGTTCTATTTACATTTAACTTGATGTGTGTACATCAAAACATTTCCACGCAACCCTCACAAGATACTCAGAGTAAATCACGAGAGTATTCATAGCATAGATCAGTAGTTTGCAAAGTGGGTAATCCCTAGGGAATCCAAGCGAACATTTCCATGAGCACTCACCACTCAGGGGTCTTTTTGCCTTCTAACAATAAACATTACACAAACAATCTTTCTCTCAATGACCCCCCATGTATAGTTTTACAGTAGAACCTCGATTATCCGGGGTAATGTGGGGGGGGGGGGTCGCACAGATAAATGAAAACCACGGTTAATCGAGACATTTTATTTAATAAATTATGTACATAAACTTTCATACATATGTGCGTAGAATGTCACGTTATCAGAGGTTGAAATATGAAGTAATCAGTCTTCGTATCTCGCAGTCGTCGTTTTGAAATGATTTTCCTTACTTCATTTCTAATATTTCTCAAATTCATTTGGTCCTGGATGTCAAAAAGTCAACCTGTCTCTAAGTTTCGAGGAATCTACGTACAACTTTGGAAATAGTAGGAAGTAGTTGACTGTATATATGATAATAAACTTATTGTCAAAAAAGTAGTAGAAACTANTCTTATACACATCTATACTCTATAGCAGAAATTGTATTTGAAAATTTTTTTTTCGTCGGAAGAATGATCACCACCGTTAACGTAAAGTGCTTCGGGAATAAATGTAACTTTAATTTAACAGGACAGTAAAATGAGTTGTTTCATTATGATGGGTGCAACCGGAAATGATCTGCAGAACAAGAGTGCAATTGGTCTAAAAACGTTGAGTACCTCTGGCTTAGGTATGTTAAGTATAGAACGTGACATACTAAGAGACGCATGTCCGAGTCCTGCTTCATAAAACAAATAACTTTACTCAATTGTTCAACATTTCAAAANATAAGAGACAGATTTTTCAACGTATGTTAACCCTTAAGTGGGCGTGCCATTTTTTTACAATACTAACGTGTGCTCGGGGTGTAAAAAAGACTTCTTATTAGAAAACCTGAATTAAAAAATTCAAAAGTTTGTTTAGGTAAAATGCACCTACCAACCCTATTTCTAAATTTTCTGATAGGTCTATTAGAGAAATTGAACTGAAAATTTTCAACCTAAAACGAAAATATTTTGGTTAGCAACGAAAAAAAGTTTAATCAGCACAAATTTACAGCAATTATTTATTTAATAATTAAAAAGACGATAAAAAATTTAAAAACGAAACTAAAATATGAAAAAAGTACTACAATCACTTCCCGTAAACACCAAACAGAGTGAATAATATTGTAAGTAAACCACTGAAAACACGTGTTACCGATCACGCAGGATGTATAACGCAAGCAGCACATTTACGCGACTCTTACAGCGTTCTAGAACAATAAGTCAAATGGGTTGTCATACAGTCTACGCAGATTCCGAGACGCCACGATTCCAACACCACTTTTGTGTTTATAATAATAGTAATTTTACCCAGCGTTGCCCAAGGTTCTACAATGACGTCCTAAAATCATTTTTCTTCGAAATATTAATTCAAATATTTTAGACAGTTCTCGAAGAAAAACCAACAAAATTATTATTCTGTGCTCGCTGTCTACGAATGAATGAGTGCAATCTTTATTGTAAAATACACTGTCATCTTACGCATCACTAATAGTTTCTAGCGGTCACATTCCGCATCTACTGGAAAGCATCCTATTTCATATTGCTGTTTCATCAATATTAACCAAATTTTACATGGTACACGTGATAATCATGAAGAAAAGTAAAGTTTTTTTATAATTTTAGAGTAATTCTAAAGTACTTTTCNGGCGTTGCCCAGAATTTTTTTACTCGTTAGACCAACGAACCCACTCACCGGAAGCCTCGCAGGTCGAATTTTTGCTTCCGATGCAAGATACAACTGCGGTAGCGGAATCGCACCATTTCACTAAAACGCTTGTGAATTCTAAACCATTCGTTCAAACTTTACGATTTGAAATATGTTTTTTTATTTTTGTAAATGCACTATACAACAAATCCATTAAATTTGATGAAGATTGGTTTTTTCCTTCTTAGGTAAGTTGAAGTATTACAACACTTCTATTTTTCATAATGTTTCTTCGATAATTTAAATTAATCTTAGTGGATAGACATATGCTATCGCGGACGTTTTTGTAGAACTCTCCGAGGTGAACAATAGTGCTACTCATAGTTGTCATCTATCTCTAACCGTTCAGGCAGCTAAAGTGAATATTTCCCCCGATGTTGATTTGATGATTTGGGTTGGCGTGCAATTGACGCTGAACGATGCTAGCAGGTGAGCACGAGGCGATTTGACCGTGAAATGATCTCGTGAGCTGACTGCTTGTTGCGAGGCCAACGAGATATGTGGTTGATTACAGTAGAAGTCTTCCTGTTTGAGGCTGAGGAGAAGTTGTCGCAGAATGAGAAGTGCGCGATGGAGTCCTTCCCCTTTACATTATCTTTAAATCGAACACCGGTTTCTATGTTCATATTATTACCGTTCCCCTTGCTTCGCTTCATAGGAGTCAAGTAGTCGAGAAATCAAACTGTATAACATCAATATGCAATGGCCACAATTTTTTTTTTTTGTAAACTTAAGATCGGAATTTTTTCAGAAATATTACAGTACTTTCTGTAGACTTCTTACGCAGAGAAAGTCCAAGAATAATAAACTGGTTGATGGATGCATTCAGATGTAAACCCATGCTATAACAGTTGCGTCCATGCTATAACAGGAAACTTTGCTGTTCAATTATCTGGCAAACAGTTACGAAGTTAATAGCATAGAATGTAGAGAACGATAACGACAAAAGAGTTTTCTGTGATTTTACTCTACCGACTCGTCAAGTGATTAATTCCCGAGAAACATTGTAGTAATGAGTGAGTGTTCCGTGAACCCATGTGAAGGATCATTTTGCTTCGCGTAGCGTCTGTCAACCTCTAACGAGCTGTACGTCTCACTTCGATGCGTCCAATGACGTATGTCTCCTGCTGAGGACAATACATGTGATGAAATTTAACGAGGAGATAGTCAAGATGTAAAGGATGAACGTAGGCTAACTTTTATTTTCTAAAGGTATAAAAAGAAAAAGAAAAAATAAAGGTGAAGATAAATGTCGATGAAATCGGGAAAAAAATTGACCATATTTTTTAAATTTAATGGATTTTTTGTATAGTGCATTTACAAAAATAAAAAACATATTTCAAATCGTAAAGTTTGAACGAATGGTTTAGAATTCACAAGCGTTTTAGTGAAATGGTGCAACCGCGCTGCTGCAGTTGTATTTTCCATCGGAAGCAAAAATTCGACCTGCGAGGCTTCCGGTGAGTGGGTTCGTTGGTCTGACGAGTAAAAAAATTCCCGGCAATGCCTAGTAATACAAAATTATGTAAATATATTCTACATAATATTGTTGGAACTTGAAATTAATGCCTAATTTTGGCAATTACTTATTGAAAATAATGAAATGGGGAATTATTTTTCTCTTGGTGGCAATAAACATAAGACATAGAAGTTAGGGGAGAAAGTCAGAATGGGGAGGGATTTCATGGTCTTTCTCCTTTTTAACTGGAACCCTGAAAGTATCTGAAATAGACTAAAAATGGTACCCGCAGGGAAAATTGTTTTCCGATCATCTGGATTTATTTTGAGATTCCTACATAATACAAGAACGAATTTTATTAGTTTTCATATCCACTACCTCCTTATTGCCGAGGTTACGGGTACGATCTCCCGTTCGATTAAAGGAGAAGTATCTTTCTGCACGGATTTTCTTTAACTACTCCAGTCAGCAAATTACTGGTACCATCAGAACCTGCCAAACCAAATATCTCCTTCCCAAACATTTACTAGACATTAAACCAACGATACGAATAATTTTTAAACATGCATGTAATTCTTCACAACATTCGATGTTGACATAATAGGTGACCTTACCTGGATAATGCGGTCACTGATTTTTTAGTTTACCAACTCTAGCAGTGACAGTAGAGATTCAATCACTTGCAATATGTTTTCAGTTATTAAATATTAATTATTCCCATGTCCGTTGTAGTTGGTCAGGTGGTTTAGGAGGAGACATGACATATAGGCATAAATGTACAATGACTTTAATTTGTATTATGATAAGAAAATAAACGTCTGTACTATGCTGCGCTGAATTGCACTAAAACATATATTTGATCCGTGTCAATGCTCCCGTTATTTCTCCTGATGTACATTTTACATTACCAACAACAAGTAGTTACGCGTATTCCAAAATCTGTTCTCAATGATGAAGAAACTTCAATATTTTTTCTTCTATTCGAACGAAGCAAGGCAGTTTTATTCCACACACAACCCAATCAAGACTCTTTTAAGTTTCGTTTTGTTGACACATTCCACAAGTTCCTCGTTTTTCTTTCTTTTGACGATTGCAAAATTTCTCATATACATTACATACGCACATAATATGGAGAGGAAAAGCAGACAAAACATAACGAAAACATAAACAAACCTTCATAAATATAATGTTGTTCATGCGCGATCAATACTCGAGTCTCGAGCAGTGTTCATCACCGGAAGATATTCTTGTCAGATGTGACTTTCATGAAACTCACCCTGAAAGTGCTGTATTCAAACGGGCTGCAAATGACATTCATTGAGGTGGAGGCCAAGCGACACCATAGGAATGTTCACCACCAGAACACTTACTCGCACGTCCTCATCGACGCTGGCAAGCTTACTGTCAAGGTCATGCCCCCCTCCCCCCCCCAACCTCCATCAACATGTCACATACGCGACATCAGTCTAAGCGGAAAATTCCAAAGTCCAAATGTACCGACAGCGGTGGACTAGTGGTAGCGTCCTCGATAGAGCGTGAGTTCAAACCCTGCTCGGCCGAAGTAATTGGGGTTTTCAGCTGGGTTTTCCTTCACCTATTCCAGACAAAATGTCGGTTCGGTATCATAAGTTCCCCGGTAATCCAACATCTCCCCTTCCCAATTCCCTCACCCAAGTCCAACGGTTAGGTGAAAGAACAGGCGTTATGACCTGAATCCCGCCAAAATACATACAATAAATAAAGTGATTATTCGGGTCTTGACACTATATCCCGAAATTGCGCGCACTTAATTAAGAGTTCACTCAGGGACCACTGTAATGTTGTAATGGTTTCCATAGGAGCGCTCCCTTCGCACGTTTTCTAACATGTTCGAGTGAAAGTTCTCGCAAATAATAATAATAAAACTAGAAACATGCATTAATCATTTTAACTGACACAATTTTAATGTTGTTAAAAATCATTTAACACGCAACAATTTAAAACATATAAACTGCTATGCAAAATTTGGATACCCTCGATTCTCCATCCGTGCGAAAAGAAAACGGACAGTTTGATTTCTTTCGTCTCTTTAATATCAGTCATAGCAACGATGCTCAGAGAAAGAACATGATTCAAGTCTTCCTGTCGATTACAATCAAACGTTTAAAATGACGACAGCTCGATTGAACACTATAATTCAGTGACTAACAGTAAGATGGTATGGGTAGCGTGGAAAAGCACTCGCAAGTAACATATAAACTCTCTGAAGATACAGACCAGAGAAATCTGATATTTTATGATATTAAAAAGCTATATTTTTGTAATTTTTTAACAAATTGCAGGTTTTTAGCGACGTTGGCAGATATGCTGGGATTAGTTGAATACGAGTTGGCAGAATAAAACAACGATTGGTACTAGCTTTTTCGGAGCATTTATTATTCCATCTTGAGAGACAGTACCCAAGTGGTATTATTAGCATAATATCAAATAACTCAAACCTTCCATAAAAAACAACTTTCCCCAAAGCCCATATCATACATATAAAGTTAAAATATAGCTAAGAACAGCCATCGAGAGAGAATCACTGGATGTCACTACTAGAGAACACTGCATTCGTTCCTTTATTCTGCCAACTCGTGGTAAACCAATTCCAGTATTTTTTAAATATTAATACAACAATGTTTTATTTGTAGATTCGGATATATCATAAAACGATTGATTCCATTGCGCTTGAACTGTGAGCGGGTTGCATTGTAGAAATGGAGTGATCTGTCTCCAATGAAGGAGCGACAACTAATTCCATTTCGGCGCTTGTGTATATGTTGAGTGGTTGTTCGTTAGCTCCCCGGCTCCGCCGCCGCAGCGCGGGTGACCTGTTTATGGTCGGCGTGCAGGGCAGCGGTGACGGAGTGTGCGGGGCGGGACAGGCAATTCTCTCCAGATTGGAAGTGATTGGCGGATGCTGCACTCGGATTGCGGCCATTATCCTTCGACCTCCCCCTCCACCGAACCCACCTCCTCATCCTCGGCGCTGACTCACCGCTGCTTCCCCACACCCGTCTCCTCATCCCACCGCCTCGCCTGCGTTCCCACAGCCTTGGCGCAAAAATAGCGGCTGCCACCACCGCGGAGGCAGCGGCTGTGGGCAGGAGAGAGAGCACACCTGTTGGAGTTTTTACGGCGAACATTATTTCCGCTCCGGCGGAGGGGAAGAGAGAACAAGTCGAATGAGGAGGATGACAAGAAGTTGTGGTGGGGAGTGCACAGCGTTCAAGAGAAGATTCACTTGCAACGAGACTTCGGCATTCGTTCTTTACGAACTATCAGTAACCCATCACGGTTTCTTCCACATGAAGCGATTCACGTCAAATTTCTTTCTTTTCGGAAACGAATTCAATTCAAACATATAATACAAGCACACAATAATAAAGTTAGAAATATAAGAAAAATGTTAGAAATAATTAGATGAAGAAGCGAGAATTCGCACTTATGAAAATAATTCGGGAACAACATTTTTAAAGAAACACAAAAATAATATATATTCATGTTGTTAACACTACAAAATCCAGAACTATCTCACGGATCAAGTTTCTTCGATGAGAAGAGCGTGAGTTTTATCCTACAAAAACTCACACAGGAGAACATGTTAGGATTGCAATGCATAGTTATGCAAAGGTATTTCACAAAATATCTCTTGTAACTGATAAAATCAAGAGAGTGAATCAAATAAATATACCACTCTGTTTCGAGTTGAATACAGCTCTCCATTCCTCACCGTTAGATGCAATAAGATAATTTCGAAGTTTCATGCAACTAACTTAATAAAGTAATATCACCCTGATGAAAAAGAATTCTAGTATCCACATTGGTGTCCAATTTGGTAGGTATTTTTTATCTGAGTTTGGTTATCTGGCATTGGTTTCCCTTCTGCTACGATGCATGTACAGTTATTCTCTGCTGTTGAGCAATTTGCAAGGTCAAGGTGAGACCAAGAACACTCACCTTCACTCAGCACAGTTCTCAACCACATGCGCAATTCTATGATTAACAGCTACGTAAAACTGGTAAGAATTAAAAACTACAACTTTAAATAACCTGGAAACGCGGATGGATATTTCACAGACATGACAAAAGCGAGGGAACACTGTTGGGAATATACGAGGTCCTACTGCGTCCTCTCCAAAAAAGAAGTACGCTGTCCTGGAATATGTCATTGCTACAGCACGCCTAGCAAGTATACGCAATGACAGGTAGCTAGCACGGTTATATAAATGCGAAGTTTAGTTGTTCCCGTAAACCAATGCCACTATTTTACGTTTTTCTCGCTTGATATGCATTTTAGTTACTATTAGAAGATCGATTTTAATGTAATGATGCATTCCCTGTACGTTGATTTATTCAATTTCCCTTATATTACTGGGAATCATCATACTCTTTTTGAGGTTAAATGCACGGTTTTTCCCTCGAAAAGTACAGAATTTTTTATCACATTTTTTTTCACTCAAAATATCGATTTCCTATTGGTGGAACGATGGGCAAATGAGATCGTAGCAGGTTGGCGCAGAGAACGCCCCCGACGAAACATCGTCGGTAGCGTCGACAAAACAGGCCACATTCCTCAAAGTAGCATGTGAGGTTATGTTTCACTGTTGTAATTAATGTGTCGTAGACTATACAAATCAGTTAAATCTAAAACATTTTACTTGTTAATAGTGATGAGAATAACGTCATCATAACGTATTGATGTGTCTGAAGTGTTTACAAGATGTGCAGTACAAGTATGTAAAATCACTATTGAGATTTTACAAGTTGTAAGTGGTTTCTATACTAGGGGAAACAACTACATTCGGAACGAGATATATCATGCAGTTTTAAAATACTGAAGTGAATAATTGGTTTTAAAACCAGACAAGGAGACACACCAATACAGTATTTGCTAAATATGATTCATCAAGTTTCAAACAAAAATAAAATCTCTTTTGCAATGCAAAAAAATATTTCTATTTCATATAGACACAGGACTAATTTAGTCTCTTCTGTTTCCTGGAAGATTTTGTCAAAGATGTTGTGTTTCGATTCTACACAACTTAAATATAAATAGTAATACTAAGTGTATTACTGCTATAATCTACCTCTGAATTTATGTTTACAGACTGTATCGAGTAACGACTATGTCATAAGTGATATTTCAGTTAGAATTAATTTTGAGAGTATTTGGTGATGTCGTTCCCAAAAATAGTTCAGTTAGGTGTATGAATTTCCTTTTCACAAACTTAACTATTTGGAGTGAAAAGGACGGTATTTCCATTGAAATAGTTATTGCATTAAGTATTATATGTGTGTTCCTGGATCTCTTCTAACGCATGAACTATAAATTAATAAAATAACCGAAAGAACACAGTTCAACTATCATACATCATTTGTATATGGACTTTTTATGTATAAGTTGCATTTGCGTTGATGATAACAGGAGTGTATGTGTTTGTGATTCACTTTGTGACATTGTGATATTGGATAGCTATTTATTAATGATACAGTGTATTAACAAAATTGTTACTGCCTGAAGAAGTTTTGAAATAAAAGTCATAACTTCTTATTTCCCAGAGCATCAATACTTTGAACTTTTGGTATCTCAAAAATATGGAAAAGCGGATATATATCTTCAACGTGGTAGTTACATGATATTCAAAGTTTAGAAAATTTGTTATAATAAATAATTAAATAATTCACAAATGCATATATAGGAAATAAATAGGATTCATTAAATTGAACATAATCTTGACAAATATATTAACATAATATTTATATAATTACAAAAATTATTCATTTCTATTACCAGTACAACACAATTTCTTCCTGCATACAAATTCTTTAGTATTTTGTATTTTAAAATACACTCTACCATCTGTTAATAGAAATTTGCATTGAATACAAAAAGTGAAACAAATTTTTGTCAAGTGAACTCATTAAATACACATTAGCTAAATTGAATTTATTTCAAGCCACCGAAATTCACAATGAGCAAAATTCATTATTGGATCCGACATTCATCAAATATTCTAGTTTCAGTTGCAGATGAGTCAATAGTTTCATGTGATAGATGCCACCCATCTTTAGTTGCTAATATAACTCGTGCAGAAAGTCCGAGAAACTTTGATTTCAATGATTGTGTATATAATTTTAACTCTGCTGATTATATGAATATTGTAATGTACTTGAATGATCTATTTAGAACAGTTGATTTTAACTACTTATCGTTGGATGACTGTATATCAACTTCATATTCTGAGCTATATTACTGTACTATTGTACATGTACCAAACAAAAAAAACTGTACAATTCCACTTTTCCACTGGACATATAAACTAACTTTTATTTTTTTAATGTGTAATAAGAAAGATGGAAACTGTTTTTGACAAATGTCGATAAAATCGAAAAAAAAGTGTTAAATTTGCTTACGCTGTCAAAACTGTTAGAGATAGGTGACGACTATGAATGAAATATTGTTTGCCTCAAACATTTCTACAAGATGTCCATGATAGCATATGTCTAGCTACAAAAATTAACTCAAATTATCGATAAAACATTATTAAATATATAAGTATTCAAACGCTTCAATTTAAGAGACTAATATAAGAAGGAAAAATCAATCATCAAATTTAATGGATTATTTGTTTTGTGCAATTATCAAATATAGAAAACGTCTTTAAATCGTAAAATTTTGACCAATAGTTTACATTTTACAATAATTTTAATGAAACTGTGCAGCCATGTCGTGCATCGGAAGTGAATGTTGGACCGGCACGGCTCCCGTGTAGTAATCTTTTGTATTAAATTTGTATTATTACGAATTTTAGAAATTAGAATGGTGTACATGTTTTTAAAAAATAGCAAGCAATTTGTTCTTACAATAAAAGATTGATTTTATTTTCTTGGTGAATACAAGAAGATTAAAGAAAAATCCCAGGAAACACTGGTAATTAGCTAGTAATAATCATAAATTTATAGTAAAAAAAGCAGTTATAAACTGCATATGAACACGTAGAGGACAAAAAACTAATTTACTCTCCGGAAGCAAGCAAGGGGCCATCTCATGAATTCTGATCAAGGGCCCTAAGACAGAGCCAGATTTTACATTTCAGCACACACTTAAGGTAAGACTAAAAACAGTTCGGTACATATAATATTCATGGAATATAAACAAATTTTTATTAAAAAAACAAAAAGTTATTTCTAAAGTATGCATTATAATCAAAGTATAGATGATTCGGTAAATATTGATTGTAAATCTTATTAACTTTTAATATTAATTATCGTTGCGCAATTAGTCTTACCACTCGTTGCTTAATACAGTGATCTGACATTCTTACCATAAAACCATTGAATAGGAAAATGGTTAATTATGTCCATAACACATTCTAAATCAAAGAAGTGAATTCATTTTGTTATCAACCGTATAGTTTACTTTGCAAAAGATGCATTCATAAATAAAATAATCTTCCTTTGAAGTTCAAAACAAATCTCATTATTTTACTTCGTAGTTAGAAGTCAGAATGAGCGATTATCTGAGGTAATCATACACGCAAGTTGAATACAAACCATGAGCTACAGTTACAAAAATACAGAGAGGTATGCTTTACTGAAAACAAGCCATTAAAAAACTGTGTCATCAAAGGACAATTACTTTCGAATATAATTCTTCCAATCGCACGTTCTTGTCCGCGACAATGCGACATCTCGTCGGGTTGGCTTTCCAGTTCATAGAAACCGAAAATATTTAAATCCTGTATATTTCCTTAAATTGCATACAACTTCGTGTTGCTGGCACTGTTTGAAAAAAATTATTCAAGGTCTTTTCTATAGTACTATAGTGTAAAGAAGGATCAACCCACTTTTGTTTCGTTTGGTGAATATTTTTCGATGACTTCTTCGTTATTCTACACAGCAGAGAAATCGCTTTATTTACAAAATTCGTGTAAATCTCCGTTCGTGGGGAAGGGGTAAAAATTCAAAATACCGTTCGGTCTCGCTTCCAGGCCCGTCGAGACGGAGCGGCAAACGGTGCTGTAGTCCCGGGCGCGATAGGTCTTACCGTTTAATTTTTGGTCAAGTATATTTCTTTTTCGAATATGACTCAAATAATTTTTATGAAATTCAAAGTCACTAAAAGCAACATGTCACAAATTTGTTGAAAGATTACGCAATAAAAAATCTTAATTCCTAAACGACACTTTTTCTGGTTTTTAATTTTAAACCCCCTTCCGCCAGCCCCCCGAAACGAAATCTAATCTCCATGACAGTTTTCAATAAGTACTGTTAAGAACTTATTGTACATTGAACTTAACATTACAGCATATGCGTGCATTACGTTAAAGTGTGTAGTTTAGTAGTGGTGGAGGCAGTGAGTCGGGTGAGTGGAGTATGGGAAGGGACGATTTGTGCCGGGGCCCGTGAACTATCCAAGGCTTGTCGCTTGGACCGTTTCGACAAATACACGACGTTTGATGAAGTTCCATGTAATAGTACAGGTTCGAATACCCGACAATCAAACAAACCCTCACGTATTTGATTTGGATAACTTGTTTATTTTAAATTCACAAAACTTCTATCATATAAAGTTTCGAGTTCTTTGGAGTCGAGTAAAACATATTAAGTTTCGAGTCCTGCTGATGAGCATGAGGATCTAATACACAACCAGTTTCGCATTATGTAGCATTAAGATTGAGTCAGACTAAGATGGATTGAATCAGTTGAGAAATGTTCCTGAAACACACTTAAAAACCACAGGAAAAGAACACCAAGATACGTACCAAGGCCACGTGGATGGTTTGGAAAATCATGTTTCATTTCAGTGCGTCTCAATTCACTCTGTTTTCTGCGATGATGAAACACTGAATACAGCATTCAGTCACCATAAAATTAAATTTTTACGAAAAGGAATAAAATTATTTTGAAACCAAGCAAACACATACTCACTATAATATTTCATAAAGTGCAATTATCCTTTTTGGTGATTTATCACTGTCTAACTCCAGCACTTCCCTTGGCGTTGCGTATTTGTGTATTTGCCATAATTACCCAAACATGACCAGGAGTTGAGAAGCTATTTTGTCTGCATTTGCTTCATATGCTCTATTGTGGCAAATACGCAAATACACGAACACTCTATGTCCTCTTGTTGGGTTTTAGTCGCACATGAAAGACCTTAAATAAAGCAAACATTCGTATCAACCGTGCACACTTGATTACCCGTAGTTGGGCTCTAATGACCTCGATGTTGACGAGCCCTAAAGCCCCAACAAAAAAAAAATACCCGTAGTTCGCTCAGTAGAGCGATATTGTCCATCATGATTTGCTGGTATTCTTGTTCTCTGTCTTGTTGACTGTTTTCTATTCCATATATTTTGTTTTTATAACAATAGACAATATTTCAATGGCCTGTAATGACGACGGTTTTAAGATTTTTAGAATTTCAAGAATTTGGACACATGAATTATCAACATCCACCCGCACCTCGTTTGCAATGTTCCCATCAATGTTTAACCTCAGTGGCATTTATTGATCATTTGTATGCCATCTTTCACAGTTTATAACCTCCAATATTGCTTTGATTTTATTACCAGATTTAAGGATAATATGTGGGTTTTTTGGCTTGTAAGTACAGGTCATAATCTTTCGCTTAGATGTTTCTTGTTTGTGCTCTGGTCTTCCTGACCAAGCAGATATCTTTTGTGATTGCAGGAAATCATTACTCAGTCTACAGCTTTAACTATCAGAGAAAACTTACTTACTTCCTGATAATTTAATTCTTGATTTCTGTAATGGACATCTATTGGTTAGACAGAATGTTTTAAGAGGTTGTTTTATGCATCTTCCACATTTTGAGTGTCATACACTTCATACCAAGTTTGTTTTCCCAATTGTTGTTTAAGTTGAAGTGTTTTCTCATAGAACTGTTAGTCGATCTCCTTCTTGTTTGGATATTTGCCTAGCACAAATGACCAGTAGGGTCAGAGAGGCCTGTTTCGATGATTTCAACATCTCTTCTCGATGGGTTTAAGTTTGTACACGCCAAGTCTATACAAGACAAAGTCTATTGCCTCTGCGAGGTGATCTTCGTTTGAGGGAGAATCTGTCTAGTCAGGACATATGTATTTAGGAATTCTATCAGTTTTGTTTTATTGCAGAAGTATTTCATATTATCAATATTTATATTACCCATCATAATTACTGTAGTATGCCAAAGAGCTATGCCATCCATAACATTGCCCAGCACTTCCAAGGCATCATCAAGGTTATAACCTGGCCTGTACACTCCAATGACATAAAGATCCTCATTTTTCGTTTTCAATTTTGTTGCTTCAACTTCACAGAGTAATACACTACTTTTGCTAAACATGTTTGTACACGTTGTAGAGTCATTGAGTCAATCAGAGTATATCTCTCTATTCTGTTGTTCTTAAGTCCATTTCATTAAGCCGATGCTCCGTGATTATTAAAACGTCTGGAGCTGTAATAGTTAAGCAGTCATTCTGTCTGTCAATTTTATTGCCAATTCTGTCATCGTCGTGATGCGGTGTAATTCTAAAGAATGATCATTTTGTTCAGATAAGACTTCCATTCCGACTGAGTTGTTTTGATGTTTAGTAGAATCCATATCTGCATGTCTCTTTCTGAAACCACCTTCACTATAGATTGGGTTTCTTCCCTCGACAGATTTATCTTTACGTTATTGTCTTAGTTTTGGCTTTTCAATGTTTCTCAGATAGAACTCTTGATAACCCTCTCCCTTATTGAGTGTTTTTTTTTTTTTGCAGTTCTGGGAGACCCTTTGTCAAAATTAGAAGTTTCTTCTTCGCTTCTATTACCAGCCTTCTAGGGCAAAGGCAATGGCCTACTATTGTATTATTATATAATTTTCCCTATTGAACTTTATTTCTTGCTGCCAGAAGTGACACATCGTAGTGATTTCTTTTCCTATTAATATTCTGCCCACCATGTGGCTGTGTATATCTTTGTAATTTGAGGAACGTTAGTAGGCACATCTTGTAGGCTGCTAGGGGCTTCACTTGACTTACTTTATCAACATGCATTTGTAGTAGGTCTTGTAGTATCTTCAGTTTTCCGTCTGATCCTGTCTAATTTTCAGTTGAGACAAGTTGAAAGCAAGGGGTAAAGAACAGTTCATTACATGTATTACAGAGATCCCTGTTTCAGTTTCCGAAAAATTCGTTTGTTTCGGATCCTGTGCAAGTTTATTCATCTCCTCCATACTATGTTTCAACTTAATAATTTCTTCCTGAAGTCGTTCATTTTCTTTTTTTATGTTAGTGCTTTTTCATTTTCGTCATGTTCCTGGAAGACATGTATTAATTTAACTTTAATCTGTTTTCCCGTTTCCAGTTGATGTTCTTTTTCCTTCAGCGTTTCAATCAAAGTATTATTTCTATATATTAGAGTTAGTTTTTAATTCTGAATCTCTTCAATTTTTGCCTCAGCAGTCTTCATTTTGATGTTTGTCAGAGATTTGTTGCATCAGTTGCAAGTTAATTAGCTTTATATTTTGCAGTATTTGTTCAAATAGATATTTTCTTCCAGCAAAACATTCCGTGTTTCGCCGGCCACGGTGATTGATGTTTCCAGATTGTCGAGGATTTGAAGACTTTGTACTTCTTCAATTTTCTTTGATTTCTTTAGAGTTTGTTTCAAGTTCTTGTTGTTCTCGCCGTTCAAGTACTGTGTGGCTGACAAAGTTAAAGTTAGTTCAGCTTCCTCAGTGCCAGGTTGAAATTCTTTTTTTATTTTAATTTTCAGTTTGCGCATATTTGTCTTACTATTTCTCATATAAGAATATGGATCACTCATAGATGTTTATTTTCATTTATTTGTACATAAATAACATTGCATTTATTTCATTTTTAGTACTGTGATGCCAATAATATCTTTTTTAGTATTATTTATTAATTAGTACTGTTTATAGTACTGTGTGTACAAGTATTGTGTGTACGTGACACGGTCTGGTAAATATCAATTCGCAAATGTTGGCTTAAAGTTAAGCACCGTGGAAAAAATGCGTTTCGCCTGTTCATGGAAAAGCAGCTTTAAATTGTTTTTGCGCTTAACATTTTTTTTTCACAAAATTCCACATCGTTTAGTAAAGTGTATCTATAATTGGATATTTCAATATGAATCAAGAATATCTCCTACACAACCCAAAGTCTCTTCTTCCCCATTCTCTCATCCAAGTCGCGGTTAGGTTGAAGAGCATGCCTCGTGGCCTGAAGCATGGTAACTACACTTTTTGAAAAAAAATTATCAAAAATGTATTATATTTTTGCTATATTTCATTTGTATTCGAAAATTCTAGAAATCAATCAGTTAAGTATATGTAACATGAATGTACAGATAACTCTAATACAAATTTTCTTTAAAAAAAGCACATTACTTACATGTTGTAATAAATAATTAGTTTCGGTATTTTTTGTAAATCCTTGTAAGAAATAGAAGGGATCTTATTTTCGTGAGTCCGTGCGAACGTGAAAATAAGGCGCCTCTTGCAGTGGGATACTCGGAACAACAAAGGCACGTTTCGACGATTTCGGAAGAAAGGTCTGGTTTATGGAGAACTATAGCAGGAGGAGGGTGGAAGGAGAAGGTGACCCTTATCTGAGCACGCGTTCAGACACTGTTGAAGTTATGTCAACGACGTCTGCCATATGTAAAAATTTAAAAGGCTGGCTTCGGCGACGGAGGAATGGGAGAGACCGTTTGGCGAATTGAAAAGTCCTTAGTTATAAAGGGACGACATTAATGTGTGAAGATTAAAAAGACGACAACTTTTGGAAAAATACCAGATTACGAGGTCAGGTGTTATATAATTAAAAGACGATAAGTGATAGGGCGACAACGTCACCAAAATTTTAACCATTCGTAGATCATGTGAGCAACTATTTACAGATGATTGGTTAAAGAGAGGAGGTGACGCAGAAGATGGGCGGAGCTAAACTGAGTTCGGTAGGAAAGGTGGGGACTATCATATTTAAACAGGGACTCAGAAGCATCAAGGGGATTTTTCGACTTCTATTATTCAGATTCAAAAGAGATTTTATTCTAACATTCGATTATTCGGAACATGATTCTAACATTGTGATTCGAGATTCGGACATTATTCGATTCTCACAGTCTTTGTTCCATCATTTTTAAGATATTATTATTCAGAGGATTCTGACTATTATTATCCTGCTGAGAGATCATTATTATGAGATTACGAGATGCAACGTTACGAGATTTTCGAGATCATTATTATGATGGCGGAAAGTTTAATTGATTTTTATCAAGTTTCGTATGGATGCTAAAGTCAGTCAACTACGACTTCCGATGAAGTTACCGAATTGACCGGGCCACAATCACCATCAAATGACAGCGAGAGGGAGCCAGCTGAACTTACGAAGCCACTTCACGAAGCGGTGTCCGGATGGCGTTGGATCGGGCAGTTGGTCCAATTGAGATGCCAATGGGACGTCTCCGAGGATGACCCGTCTTCGCAGCTCCGCCCCCGCAAACTTCTGCTTCCGATGACAGCTGGTGCTAATTTGCTAGTATTGTAAGGTAATCATTTCACCAATAATGTTTGATCAGATGATTAATCAGTGTTGAAAGGCGCGGCAAAGACTCTTAACTGACTACTTTCATTGGCTGCAGATGTGCTCCAATTGGGTGGACTTTTATGTTGATGAACTATTACAACATCCAATGAGCCATCAGCTCGAATAATATTTGAACAGACAAATTCCGTTAGTAATTTTGTAAAATTAGTGATAGCTTAACATGTGTAGATAATAAGTAATTAGTGGAATGCATTTAAGGGGATTGTTAAAACGGGGTTTAGTCATAAGAGCAGCAGTGTTCATGTATCTGTTCAAATAATAATTATATCAAAATTTTATGACAACAGTTTCCTTTGAGAAGGGTTAATGTGTGTTTCACGCCAATTACCGGTCGTATCCAATCCCTTCTTTTAAGACTGTAGTCAGAGGACACCTAGTCCTCGAGACCTACCCTGCTGAGTGAGCCAGGTAAGTGAACCGAATACGTAGCTGTCATTCTCATACCAAAACTCTAATCGAATATAAAATGGCTACATTAATTCTCAATAATATTACAATTGGCATCCAAACACGGACCCGTCTTATTTTCAAAATTTAAATATATTACAATATATATGAGTATAAACTTAAGAATTTAGATAAATAGAGTAAATTAATAAAAACTAGACATATCTATTTTTTCTCATTTTTCAGAGCAAAAAACATCATTAGCTTTTCAGGTTTTTAAAATGTAAAAACAGTTTTTCTTCTTAACTACGAAGTATTACAATAGCACATTATATCAAAGTTAAACACCAGTTATAACAGAAAAACATTTTGGGAACTTAACTGTCGTAGCTCGAAAAGAGAAAAAGTACACTTACCTGGATATCGCTGGAAGCCGCAGATACAAAGTAATGACAAACATTCATGTGTATCAGAACACAGTAATACGTCGGTTTCCGTTACTTTGACAAAAGGCTGCTTTCAATATTTCCCGATAAATGTGTCTCAGATGTAGCCGGTTCTCTTGGATCTCAACGGAGTATTTACGTGACCCGACTGCTAATGGATGCTTTGCGAAAACGAAGAGTCCGACCGTTCAGATGAGGAC
>NNCF01131206.1:0-53870 GCA_002313205.1 Laupala kohalensis | reverse complement strand
CAGGTTAATTTTGTGTCCAAATGTATACCTAAGTATTTTACGTATTTGAATCGACCCAGGGTATTTCCTCGTTATCAATTTTAAGGTCATTAACTTAGGAATTTTTCACAGTGAAAATATTTTTGCTTGCGATTTTGTGGAGTTTAGAGCTTNCGAAGGTAAGTAGGTCATCCTCGAGGCTGGTCTTACCAGTGAATGTATTGTTAGTTGATAAAAATAATGCTGTATCATCGGCAAAAAGGGCTAAATCCGAGTTAACTAATTTGGGAAAATCAGACGTATATATGGAAAAAAGGAGAGGGGAGAGGGCGGCACCTTGAGGCACTCCGGCAAGGATATTTTGTGGCTTGGAATGAGAGCCGTTTACCCATACTGAAAAGGTTCTATTCTGTTAGAAAACTTTTGACTATATTCTGTATGTACATGGGTACTCCTAGCAGTCTCATTTTGTATACTGGAAATGAAGCATAATTACGTGCAATTATGATTTGGGATTCTATTGTAAGTAATTCGTGTCAGAAACGTTTGCGGCGAGGAATGAAATAATCAATGTAGCCTTATGTGCAAATTAACAACGGGAAGATTGGATTGCAATGACCAAAGAACAACATACATCTTCCACCACTTGCAACATACCTATTCGGGGAGGAATTAATCAAGGTGATTCACTAAGTTCTTTATGGTTTTGCCTTGCTTTGATTCCTTTGTCGAGAGTTTTCAACGAAACATATTTTGGTTTCATATTAGAAGTGAAGAAGAGAACATCTCAAAGTGCCCGTTAAATGCATATGGATGACAAAGGTGTTACCTTTTTTCTCAGATAATCGGGATAATCTTCTGAAAATATTACAGTTACACTAGTACAAGTAAGATACGGATATATACAGATAGTACGGTATACGGATATCAAGATTCAGCTAGCATATTAATTTATCTTTCGACTTGTTTCCGTAAACTTTGTATTTCAAGTATTTCTTATACTTAATCAATATTTTGGCAATATTTGAAATACAAAGTTACAGAAAAAGGTCGTAAGATAAATTGATATTCAAAACGGTGGTATACAATAGTATAATTCAACTAGTATGCTCAAGACGGAGTATCTTTTTGTTATTGAGACTTTAGAGCTCGCCAACGTCTAGGTCATTAGAGCCCTTAGATATTAAGCCAGTATGTTACTATAACAGAAGTGTAAATGTAAAAATGTTAATCGAATTATACATTTCAGGAAATAAACGTTATTGCTTATACAATATGTTTTATTAAATAATAGTTTTTCGAATAGTTAAAAATATATATTTTGTTATTAATTTTAATATATTTCTTCTATTCTTGTTTTGCTTCATATATTTTTAAGGTTCATTATGCACTTTCTACTGTTGAGAAGAGAAAAAAAAGAAAGGAGAAAACCCTCGGTTGAACTGCGCAGTAGGCTAAATGTCCAATTGTATTATTTATTTTAGATAACACATTCAAAATTTTATCCAGAAGAGTCAATTATTTCCCCTGAAATTTAATTTTGACTATTAAGGGAAATGTTATTTAATGTTAATACGTGCTCGTTATCACAATTACTGACAGGAAAACGAAATTTTGCAGGCTGCAAAAAAGACAGTCCACTTTTTATTTTCTGTTTTATTGCTGAAAGCATAGGAGTGAACAAACGACTCTTCCTTGCCTAATCATAAAGTGCGTGAAACAATCTCTCGAGATTCTTAAAAACAGTCAGAAGTCACTAGATTTTTGTGTGTTGAGAAAACAATTTATATTTAATTTTGTTAGTGTAATTTTTACGTCATCCCATGTGCAATGTGTTGTGCATAGAAAGTACTGAACGTGAAAAATTCGATTCCAAAGTTATCACAAATGTTCGTTTGGAGGTCAGGAGTTTCAAAGGTAGATTTTGTCAGATAGCCCTTAATTAGGATAGTTTTTGTTTAATACTTCTGGAAAAATAACTAAATGTGTAAAATAATTATATGTCAGAGGTACGTGGCAGGGCGGAAGAGAGAGTTCGGAAACACCCTTGTAAAATGTAAACAACGAGCATTCATCCAAGAGACAGTTTACAAACAGCTTTATTTACGTTAATACTTCTGGTGAGCAATCGGTTAATTTTATGAGGATTTACTTGTTTCTACTTCAATTACTCTCTTTATAAGAAGTCTATTATCACGTATATTCTATTGTAATTTCTTCGATAATTTGGGTCACTTTATATTAATTTCTTCTGCTATTTGAGTTAATCGTACGGACATTTTCCTTCATTGAAATTCATCGTCATAGATCATTTCACTGATACATAATATCATTCTTCAAGAAACAAAATTTACTTTTTACCGTGTTCTTCTTTACTTACTCGAAACTGTGACGTGCTTCACAATTCTTCCCCATTGATCCTACACACACTGTAAACCTTAACATGTGCGTTATTGCCAATTTAGCAATAAGTAGATGGCTCGCTATCGGCAATCCACAGCACGGTTGTAGGAGATCCAGGTACGATGAATGCTTCAGACGCTAATGAAATGATCAATGATGCGTAACATATAATTTTCAAAAAAAATTGATGAAAGTTCGAATAAAGTCTAGAATATTACGAATATAGTTTTATCTAAGCTTGTTTGTCCGGGACAAACAAGCTTATATTGACTCCGGCCGCGGAAGACTACGTTTATAGTTTTATCTGTTAAATGAAATATTTTATTGAAGTCTCCGTAATAACAATTAATGTTTTTTAAAATAATAGGGATCTTATTATGACTTTTTCCCCATGACGAAGTTGGAAGTGGTGAATATTATTCATTCAAAATCAGCTGTTTGTTTCGATACTGGAATATCAATTTAAATAAAATGACAAACTCAAATGAATCATGAAAATGCCAGTCCTTGAATTTCCCGCCATTTCAGTTAATATTGAAGCAAAAAAGTGTTTTAACGTTGTAATTAAAGTGAGTAAACTGGATGTAAATATAACTATTTACTAACCTCGGTTATGAAGTTTAACGTGATATATAATTGCCGTTTTTTATTTAATCGAGTTTTTCCCTTTCTTATTTTCTTTAAACTAGTTTTAACTTGGAAATAGTAGCATCATTGGACAATTTGTATTACACTATGTTTTTTGTGTCATCCAGATCTGCGCTTAGTTATTTAGAAGTGTTTTATCCCGCGAAATATTTTTTGCGAGACTGCATGTACCTTTGATGTTTCATTCAAATTTGGCATAGGCAAAATTATACTTATTTGAAGGCAATAGCCTTTTCTTACACTTGAAAAAATAAACTAAGATCCGTATATTACTCATGTGAGGTACTATTATACCTTAAAAATGATCAGACCGAACACTGACGGAAATTTCTTTTATTGTGCATTATGCATTCATGACGGTGTTCGTCATACTTTTTTTCCCCTTCTTCATACAAGAGATTACATTTTATCGTACAAGTTCTTAATTTTCCTCAGCGATTGTAATGTTTCTCCAAGATAAAGTGAGTGCTTATGTAACAGTGGAACAACCTCATTCTGTTTTCATTCATTGTGAGATGTGCGGCATCGTTTTACGAGAGGTTTAATATTAATATAATACTACACGTTCGCCTACGTCTAAAATTATAGTACAATTGAATTGGCTTGTACTTCCTAGTTTATTATACAATTAACGTCCATTATTGTGTTGTCGTTAGAATACATTTCTATATTTTATAATTTTCGTACGTTTTCACCTCCTTTTTTTTTTTTAGTTTATATTTACGTTTAACATCATCTTCAATTGTTGTGTTGCCAACTTTTTTCTTGTAAAATTTGAGCATATCTGAAGAGGACTCAAATCATGAGTTACGTTGCAAAAATAATAATAATAAAAAAGCAATAACAAATTTATATTGGTCGTAAGTGATGATTTATTTATTAATCTTCTCAGTTTATGTATTTCAATCATTTTTATGGAATCTCTCCTTGTAAGTTTTGGTTGGAAGTAGATTTGTCAACGTGGTAGTATTTGTCAGAGGTTGGATACATTACGTGACGTTTATATTTGGTTTCGGTTCACAAGGTGTCTTTTATATGTGAACCTTATTTGTTTGATTACGGTCTTTCATATATCCTGATAATAGGTATTTAGGAGAATTATCATCTTGCGTAACGTATAACATATACAAAGAGTCTTAACTTCAGCAAACGAAACCGTATTTTTGAATTAGCGTTCATAGACATTGGTGTGTTAATTTGTTGGGAAAATATACGACTACTAGGCTTGCCAATATTTTTAATTAACACTTAAGTTCGTGAAAGTTTCGCTTAACTGTTTCTTTGTTAGATTTTTTATTCTCTAGCGTAAAAAAATAATTTTTGAACATCGTTTATAAATATTTAATGTAAAAAAGCACTGCGTATTTTGTGGAAAGAATATTAAAATTGCCATACCGTAGAAATAAAATACGTTATCTGAAATAGGGTGTTGGTTTCCATCACAGTCGCATTTATTTTTCAAAATTTGCTCCGAAAGGTGTATTAAATCAAGAAACATACTTGTTACTTTTCTACCTTAGAAAAACTCCTATAATTGCTAACTTATAGGTTAATGGTTTGGCTGCTTGCTTGGATTTCATAGTTATAGGACATGCGAGGTACGAGGAAGATAGAGGTGGATTTAAGAGGGGCGGGTACATTTGGGCTCAATCCCAAAATGAGTGAAATGACAATTATTCAAATAAACAATATAGTTACTATTATATGTTAATACGTAGATCCCTCTCTCTCTCTCTCTCTCTCTCTATATATATATATATATATATATATATATATATATATATATATATATATATATACACTTATAACCTGAGCTCATATATATGTAATACAAGTAGTAAAGCACAAGAAGTTTCTGGGAAAACCTTTTTTTTACCTTATGTTACATTACAATTGTTTTTCCTTTCGAAAAAAAAAGTTAATTCTCAATTTTTATATTTAGAATTATACTTTTTAAATGTACAAGTGAGTTAATTATTACAATATTGTATCATTTGCTGAATAAACATGTCCTCATACTGTAGAATATTATTTTTTCATTCTTTTGTAATGTATCAAAAGAAAAACGAAAACAGCATGTACACGATGTCCTAGATCGACATCACTAGTAATGTAATAAAATTTCATGTCATTTCTGCAGGGTTAATGAGAGATAAAAAGTCAAAATTTTGAATATATACATGTAAAGACATTGAAATTTTCTAGATATATTGGATGAGGTCATTTTCATATTTCCCTCTTTGACTAGAGAATTGTCAACCTATTTTGCGCGTGTAAAACGTCCTATAGTCAATTTTCTTCTTCTTCGCGTGTTATGTGTACGTACCAGCGACTCCTGACAAAAATTGGAACATTTAAAATGCTTTAAAACTCAACACGATGTAAATCATATAACACATCACACACATGAGATGGAACGTTGAGATGTTGTGATTTGTAACATGTTTAACATTGTGTGATAATAATAATTATGAGTGAATTATTATATTAATAAATTATGAGTGAAGTTTTCAAGTACTTTTTATCTTTGACAAGCTTTTCTGGTCAGAAAGAAGAAGAATAACATTATCTGCAAATAAGGTCGTTTTATACTTGCAACATTATTAGAAGCAGACGAATATTAGACTAATTCAAAAAATCAACATATTTGCCTGGCGGATTGCCTGGAGTATTGTACATTGCGTCCTTGCGAGGCCGTTGTTCCCAATTCACGAAGGCTGCACAAACAAGTTACTTAATGCATGAATATGAAATGTGGGATTACTTCTTCGGATTTACGTATATAATAACTCGCCCGGTGTAGTAGTAATTATAACTGAATGATTGTCTATAGACGAATAAAGAAAGAGGAATTTAAGTGAGAAATGTTTGGAATTGGCTAGTGATTCTTTGCATTCTGTAGTTTTGTACACATTCATTACTTCACTCTATGACGTGACTCGTATTCAGCATTTCACGACTCAACATGGAAACTGTCAGGATCCTGTATCTAAAAATACCAAAAGTTGGGAGTAGAAGGATTTGAATCAGCATGATTCGATATCTCTCGAGAAATATTGTCTTTTTTTGTTGTTGTTGAATTTTCTTTACATCTTCCCGTACTGCAAAGATGAAGAAAGGTATTGCACATTTCGATTCCATTATTTATGTCGTCAGCGCTCTGTACATGTGGTAAAAAAAAAGGTTTCGTCAGAATATGACTACGGAAAGTTATTATGTTCTTCGAAAACAATCAAGAACCAGTGTTTTTCATAGTTCAGTATATATAGCAAGGCAGTTACATAATTGTCCCATATATAAAAAACTATACGCAACATATAATGAGCAGTATACGGTATGACACCAAATAAATTTATCTATGGTTTACAGTCGGATGTAACAAAATAGGAAACGGACAACATTTGTTACAATTTTGATAGAAACACATTGCATGAACAAGAAATATAGGAGAATTATTAATCTGCGCAGTAATGTATGAAATGTGTTTTGACCTGGAAAACAATACTTTTTAATTCGAGGCGTTGTCCACTTGAGTTCTTTCATTCTCATAAACAAATTGAGATTACGTAACAAACAAATTTAATTTATTTGTTGATGTTGAGTACGATTTTTATAGAGAAAGATTTTTCAACTTATGTTTTTATTTACTTTTTTAAGTTCGCTTTTTAACATCACAGGTCATCAGCGACCTCAGGACATAATTAATATTATCATAATTAATAAATTATGAGTGAAGTTTTACCAAATAAATTACCACAGAATAAGATTGATTCAACTGTTACGCAAAATAAAAATAAACCACTAACAATCACAGAAACAGAATACGTATTGCTAAAAAAAACGTCATACGTTAATGAACACGAAAATTAAACAAATCTAAATCAGTTTGTCAAGAAGTGTCGATTTCAAAAGGTGTACTCAACTTCTGGTATCCACTGGAAGTTTAGAATGTATTAGAAATGTCACTTGGGATATTAAATAGTTGGGTAATGAAATACTCTTTGTATACATCAATCTAACATCACAACTGTTAGGGTTTGCTTTTCATATGCAAACATGAACAGAGATGTGAATTTTTGTGATACTGAAAATTTTCGACCGCGAGATTTTCATTGAAATATCTTGTTTTGGGTCTCCATGAATTTTTGGAAAACCGCCTTTCCGTCTGATCTTAGTTACGCTGACTAAACATACATGACATTTTCGTTTCTGTAACCCACTTAGAATAGTATTTCATTATTATAGATGTGTGTGTTTCAGAATCTGATAGTACAGGGGTACTTCATGCGAAGACTGCTTCTCAATATTGCTTGGAAAGACTTCTTGTAAACTTTGTAAGCTGTAGCGGAAAATCGTTAGTGTTACTTCGTATATCATTTTGTTTAAGCTCACTACAATATCTCCCACAATATCTCCCAATTCCTTATATAAATTGTAACTCAAGTCATTATGTGTTCTTTTTTCATGGAATGACCTAAAAAATGTTATGCTAATAAATGGAAAATATTTCTGAACGGGAAAGGAACTAACATTTCTTTTCGAGTTGTAATAACTCCAAACTTCAAAAATTCTCTAAGAAAGAGTCGCATATTTTCAACCATAAGTTAAAAATAACAATTACTCGGAGTAGATTTCATATAAACAACATATCGCTAATAGACGAGTAATTATCTCTCGCATTATTGGTAAAGCTTATTTGGTGCGTTATCATAATTAATAAGTTACTTCATAATAACAGATAAAACCATATTAATAGTGTACAAAAATGTTCAGTTCTTATTGCAGTTCAAATGTTATTTCAACTACAAGCAATCGGCAAAGTAATATAGTAGTTAAGGCAAAGCCTGGGACATGAAAAACTGTTTGTTTTCAGGGGAAAACAAGACTATTATAAAATCAAAGAAATAATAAAACATAATAGAACCAATTAGACCGTAACCTGAGATATAAAAGTTGACTGCACAGCAGAGCACAAAATTAACAAAATTTAAAAACGTGTTAGAGAAGAATCAAGTCAAAGATTAGGGTAGGAGAAAGTCGTGATTTACACGGTTTCAAACAGGAGTTTTTTTTAGTATAAAACATTATTTCCAGAAGAGTATGTACTACGAAGTGTTTGCGTGTAGGGAATGAAAGATGTGATGAAAGGAGAGCGATAATTATTCTAAATTCAGCTAATGAAATTATTGTGATGTGAAAAGGACCTCAAAACAAGTTGATTACCGCAAAATAGTTAATTGTTGTAGATAACAAAGAAAACAGACTAGAACTTCTGTAATCCGACACTCTCAGGACTTCAGATGTAGACTAGGGTTTTTTTCCAAAATAAGTTTAACTGTGAATGAACAAGAAATATACATGTATTATTATATTATATTATATTATATTATATTATATTATATTATATTATATTATATTATATTATATTATATTATATTATATTATATTATATTATATTATATTATATTATATTATATTATATTATATTATATTATATTATATTATATTATATTATATTATATTATATTATATTATATTATATTATATTATATTATATTATATTATATTATATTATATTATATTATATTATNATTATATTATATTATATTATATTATATTAATCATTAAAAAACTTCATGATGTAGACCAAAAAATGTATCCTTTTGTAAATCAGAAGCTTGCATCCATTAAATACCCATATTGTTAGCATCAATTCAATTATTTATGGCAATAGAGGAAGAGATTATCAATAATCACTAACGTTTAGGACGTGGTATAAACATTAATTACAACAGCGACTTTTAAAAGTAACGGACATAGCCCAAGATATCGGAATATAGAACATCTCGGCTTATAGAATGCCGCACGTACAAATTTTTACTGTAATTTTAATTTTCAGCTGTAGTAATCATGCTATGATCACTGTATACGAGAATCTACCTTATCATGATATTGTGTCTATTACGTGAATAGTTAAGTAGGATCAGTTCACCTGACGTCAGTGAGTGCCGCCCATTAATGAATATAAGAAGCATATGACGTAAATATCCATGACGCAACAAACAGCGCCAAAGCTTCCGCAAAACATCGTCGTATTTTGTCTCCCATTGACACTCGAGATCCTTGGTACATAATAAATGTCAACATTGTTCAAGCTAAATGTGGGTATAAATACTCGTAGCGTGTTACATCATAAAGAAGTGAATTTCTATGGACGACACACGTGTTTCAGTCATTGATTGGAAGAAAGGTTTATGTAAGCAGTTTATCTACATAAACTAGTCAAACAATGCACATGAAAATAGATTGGGTATTTTAGGGCTATTAAAGAGTTACTACATTTTTGTTTATCTTAATTAGACTGGCAAAAAGTTTTAGTTATAGCACTGATGAAAGTATATTGTTCGTTCATTTATTTTTGTTGATTTTGAGTGCTAATAACTTGAAAATGAAAGCAGATAGTTTTTTTCTATATGAAGGGGAAAATCTCGAAAAAACAAATAGACTGGGTTCAAAATTAACGAAATGTTTAGAAATACTTTTTATTTAAATCAAATCTTCAATCTATCGGCAACCTTGTCGCAAGTTGAGTGACTCATCTACTGTTCATATCGAGCATTTCCTGCGTACTATCCACCGAAAAGACATTGCCTCGTTAACAGTGAGATCATCTATCAGCTCACATTCAGGAGACGCCCTTCTTGACCTTTCTATCTGGCTGACCTAGGGTCAGTACTTACGCTAATATCGACTCACGTACTTCCGACACCAACTCCAAAGAACCTTCTTTTCCCTTTGACTTTATTTTCCACTATCTCGTTTCTCTTCATCCAGAGAAATCTGGCAATATATTATCAAGAATCTGTAGGAGTCTGTCGGCACGGCGACAATCAGAGACAGCTGGCGGGTTTGACGACACACTTCTCGTGAGTAGGTCATATGTTCAGCCAACGAGCTAATGTTTGGAAAGAAAGATGTTTTTAAAAATTCCCTACAATAAGGTGATCTTCGCAGAATGCTAGTATCTAATCGGTTCCACCAACGCAAAACGCACCAACTCTCTAGTTTTCAAGTCTAGGCGTTCAATTCTTCAGCGACGGGGATCTCGTATAGCCTTTCAGTTAGTGGTTACGACGCCACATCCCTTACGTTGTCTATTCAGCCATTCACACTTTCCCTTTCCACGCTTCGGGAGTATTGGGAGTACTGGAAATTTCTTAGAGTTTTGGCGAAAATTATTCATCACAAGTAAAATTATACTATGTATAAATCTTCATTATAATTTTTTTGATTATTTTAGTACTAGACCTAGTTTAAAACTTTTAAATCTCAACATTCTTTTAATTGAATAATATAATGTAAGTAGGTGTCTATAAAAGTGCTACTCAACACAGTTTGACAATAGAGTTCATATTTACTGCAAAAAATCAAACCTTACTGTGTTTTACTCCTATTTTTTTGAGAAACATTGTTTTGAAATATTTTAATGGCCAATGTTTCTTATCTTAATAAATTATAAGACAACCTGAGAAAATATTTTTAATAACTTTTATGTAGAACGATATAGAACTGTTACGTGACAGGACATAACTTGTTGCTATTATTTAATTTTACGCAGTCAGAAATAAAGAGTAATTAAAATGTCACATTTGGCATTAAGAGAGTTACGAGCACCTTTTGAGACATGAGATTCTCATCGAACATTTTGAAGTAGTATACCTTCCCCTTCGGTCTTTTAACCTTGCTATTAACTCGACTTTTTCACATAACAACGCCTACTAAGAATTTCTTAATCATTCTATAGAAACTTATTACAAACATAATATCCAGCCTTTTCGGTAAAATATGTCACTTCGCTACTTTACGTAATAACCTAAAAATAAACAAAAAAGCATGGTGTTGCGCAATCACAGAAAGATTTAAGTATACGGTACAATTTAATATAATTAAGAAATAAAATAATATTTTTGAAATCAGTAAAACTAGTGGCTCATAAGGTCCGATCAATTTTTGGCGCTTTATTACCAACGCCATCTACCCAGCAAAGATTGAACTATGAAGTTGAAATATTAAATGAGTTGAGCACTCGTGGATTTCCTGTACATTTTTGTGGTTCGGTTATGACTTTATGATCAGGGTGCTATATTAAACTTGTCACTGACACAAAAGAGTATTGCTATGACGTACAAGAGAAAATATTATAATGAACGCTAACGCTCACACAGAATGAAAATCTAGGGTCTCTAAGTGGTCAAGAGTGAAAATCTAGGTCCTATGTCGCTACGTAAGTTAAAATCTAGGCACTATGTCGCCACAGAGGTCAATATGCCATGTGCACTAGAACAATCTCAAGTTTTAAGGATAGCAATGATGTGAAAGAAGCGTTTTCGCTCCCATTTTATCGAGAGTATAAAATCAAGGAGTCTTTAAGTTGTTTGATGAAGAGAATTTAAGTAGTCCGCTGTGTATATAGGTGATTTATTTTCTATTACACCAATAAAACTACTCATTTATCATCCACAGCTGGTCAGGTTTTTCTAAAAGCACCAGCAGTTTCTTCCAAAAGCTGAAAAGAGGTTGCTCCTTTTTTCATTTGTTTAGTCATTCTTCACCACCTTGCCTGTTCACATAGTCATAGCAAGGCTCTCTTCAATAATGGTTAGTCTTCAATAACTTATGTTATCATCATCTCTTAACAAGATATTCAACCTATTCCTGCACTAATCTAGTACCCATTCTCTATCTTCTTTCTTGATCTATTTCTCTCTTCATAGTATCCCGTATTTCTTCAATTTCATTTTTAAATTCCTGAAATGCTTCATAATGTTGTATGGTGCCTATATACTCTCTACTGTGTTCTATTTTCAATTTTCCCATTTGCTTCATACTCCCGTGTTCGTTCCTCACCATAAAGTAAGCAATTCCTCAGTAGATGTTCTGTATTCCCTGCCCTTTTACCACACATACACTTAACTTCATCCCGCAGTTCCTATTTACCCAATACTCATTGAAATTTCCATGGCCATTTAGAAATTCCATCAAGTATTGATTTAATTTGAACCATTTTCCTCGTTTATGAACAAAATCTACATCCTTTATAAAAGCATGTGTTTCTCTCCCTTTCTGTGAGTCATTCCATCGTACTTGCCAACCTTCTACCAACTTACTTGTTAATAATTTACAGAATCCCTTGTCATGTTTATTTAAGTATTCTACGTCTATGAGAACTCTCCCTTCTATGTTCATTACTTTGCGGTACTATACATTGTAATAGAAACGTCACAAACAGATTCAGGTTCAACAGGAACTTTTGTGCAAGAAAACCGAAGACGATTATTACACATTCATATCACAAGCACACGTCTCCGTATAAAGTAAATCTAAATTATTGTCCTTCAATAACTAATCACGTTCGGTTTAGGGGTGTGGTCCAGGGGAACTCTCATAAATTCCTTATGCTCGAATACCGATGTTAATAAATAATAATCGATGTGTGGAACCATCTTCTGGAAAAATAAATAAATTTTATTTCATATCTCCCGTGCTTTCCCAATTAAAGATCATATATTGTGGTTGCAGTAATTTCTAGCAAACTAGTAATAAAAACTAGCGAAAAACTAGTAATTAAGTTTCTTAGTAATTATATTAACATTAAATATCTTGTATTTAGTTTTGAAGTCAAAAAAAGGAGGGAAATGTTACAAGTATGTAGTATGTGAGTTTGAAAGAACAATTTAGCTTTGAACAATTTATTTCAACAAAAGTTCCGATCAAAAAGTAGAAAACATTTTGAATTTCCAAGCAAAATATCCATTGAGATATATTTCTTATTGAAAGAAATATCTACACATATAAACACATATTCTTTTAAGGAAAAATCTTGGGAAAGGAAAATGTGAAGAAAAGCAATAAAAGAACATATCACAGTTTGAGGGGTGAAAATTCGGGAGTTTTGCATACTTTTAGGTATAGAATGCGATGAAGTTGTTTTGACCAGTCTATAAATTTTGACGATTTGATTTATTGTCCTCCCGGTGCTCTTCAAATAATTCTTCCAGAATTGTTAATTCGTTACGCGTTTCTTCTTTAACTTTGAATAACAAATTGCTAATATTGCAACAAATATATGGTAGACCGATCTAATTACTCGTATGGCAATGATATATAGAGTAGTCTTTCTTTATAATGATGATCCCTTTATAACGATAATATCTCTATAACTATGAAATGATCGAGTTCTTTTTTGGTTAGCCATAACAGTAATTCATCTATTCTTTCTCTATGTCGATATTGCTCTTTCTCTCTTTATTACGGTAATTTTTCAGTCGTTTAAGTCGTTTCCGTTCAAGTTTATGTCACATCTGTTCTTTGAGGTGTCAATACAAAGTCAGATCAATGGAAGTCAATGGAAGGGGAAAATGAAAAAAAACTGAGAAAACACTAGATTGACGGATTTCTCCCATTAATGTAAATAGAATAGAAAAATGCCTCTCCGTGGCTCAGGTGGTAGCGTTCTTAGTTCATCACCAAGCCATCCTGGGTTCAATTCCCAGTGCGGCCAATTTTTTTTGTAGATTTTCACATGAATGTCCCAGTTCATATAGCTGTGACTACTGAAACGCGAACACTCCTTCCTCTATCCACCTCCTCCTCGTATCAATAACTAACTATTAACCACTTCTTCTAACCCCTCCATGAGGGCTAAGTTGTTGGTAAACCCAGCTAAACGGCCCACCTACTAACAGCCTACCACCAAGTGACCACCTATCGCTCCTTGTAGATAAACTTCAATAGCACGCTACATTTCCCATTTCCCAATACTAGAAGTGCAAATGCAAATACAAGACGTTTCCTTACTATAGGAAATACGTCATAGGTTTTCGCGTGGCGCAGGTTTTCAAATGGCCAATAACTTGCGAAGAAGGTGCTAGATCGTTACATCTGATAGACCAAGTAAGCAGAGCACTAAACGTGTCTGTTATGTTGGCTATTATTTATAGCTGCTTCCGTTACGATAAGATGTAATTTAGAGTATTCTTAGAGGTAAGGAAATTTTGGATGTGATAAGAAAAGCTAATAACAATATAACAATTTCTTTCATGATACATGACAACAGAGGAATCTTGAGCATCCAGTTCTATAATAACACTTTTCAGCAAGATTACGTTTTACTAATTTGACTCCAGTAATTTAAAAATATCTATGTGGTTCACAAAGGTGTTTTGAGAAAAACTGTTTATTATTTTCTGGAAAAAATCTGAGTTCCTATATCTTTCAGGTTGAACACTACTCCGTCATGCCAAACACGGTCAAACGCTTGTAAGAGATCAAGGAATAGACCTACAGTGCGTTCCCTCTGTTGAAACGCAGTGGGTAAAGTGTCTTATTAGAATAAGATCTCCTCCTCCATGGTCCTTCAAATGTGTAATGTATTCAGGAAATTTTAGTTCTCTGAGTCTGATAATTCTTAAGTCTCTGTAATACAAGTAATGTTGATTTTTTTGTCAAGAACAGAATATATTAATTCAAGACGATTCGTATATATACTATATGCTTTCCAAGTCAGCAATTTGATTTAATTAAGTTGTGTTGTGTCCTCCGTTGAGCTGCCAAACAATCGAGAAAATATTTGTTTGAATATTGTCTTGCACTGCTGGAATAATTAATTCCAATATTTTTTCAACTAGGACGTTGACACAATGTTTTAACTTTTCGATGCATGATAATTCTACTTTGTCATTCTCATTTGTATTGTTGTTCCTCCTATTTGTACATAGACTTCTGATGCGTTGTATGTTGTCAAATTGATTATTTATGGGGAGGTCTTGGGATGAAATTTGGTATGATAATAGTTCTGTACTGCGGAGGTGGAAATCTTTAGTACAACTGATTATCATTAATTTGGTGTAATGAGAACAAGGACTTCTGTCAAAGGCATTTAATTGTCGTTTCCCGTAAAGGTGGGATATATAGGTATATCAGCATCCTCATTACAGCTGTTCATTAAATGATTTTTTGACCATTTTGCTTATGTGATACCTTTTCTACAAAAACTTTCGTGTGGCTAGTGGCGTAGCACCAAGTGCATTGAGTTGGTTCGGGTAATTGTCTTCATTTTTGCAACTTTAGTTACTGAGTTGTAGAGGAATTTTATTTTTAATCTACTGCTTCAGGGTGTGATAGCTCTACTGCTCCTTCAGGTTTCGGCGTTCTGTACTTATGAAGTTTTGTGTCTTTTGTAACTGGGTAATGCACTTAAAGTTAATGTAATATTGATTAGTTTTAGCTTTTAGTTTGGTGGTATAATATTCTTTTCATTGCTGCTAGGACAATGTGTATTTAATAATATTGTATAGCTTTGCACATTACAAAAAATATTTGTGGTACTTTAATTTCCAGTGCACTTTCATCCGACTTATTTTCTTTGTCAAATACGTCTTCAATATTTGCTAGAGGGTCAAATCTATTCCTTGAGGAAACTGAGAAAGTCATTTTCATGGCACTGGTTTCTGAGAGCGGTGCAGCTCGCTGTAGCGTACCTGTACTTATACGTTGTTCTGTGGATGAGGCTGCCTCCGAAAGTTGATTTGGTAGAGATCGAATTAAGAGGACCTAACAAGGATCCGCGTCAGTCACCTCTGCGTTCAACATCTTCATTGTGGCGGTGACATGTTGTCCTAGAGAGGGTGGGGGTGGCGGATGATCGGGTAGATTTTATCCACACTTTGTCACGCAACTGCTGATTGTAGTCGTGCAGAATCATCAGCACGTGCTCGGAGCTCACTGGTGACGAATCTACTGTTCCTTGATACTTGTAGCTATTTCCGGTAGATATATGAAATTATCGCGAAATATCGCGAAATGCAACTGGTAACGAGTACAATGAACAGACAACGTTACACATAACGTGTTCGCGGTGAGAGATACGGTACCTAGCGGAGTGGAGCGATGTACACATATGGTCGATGAGAGAATGGTCTTTGATCTGTCTGAAACGCGAGGGAGAATCAGTTATCAATAAACGATTAATAAATAATAATTTCATCTTCTCAGCCTGGTGTCTTATAATAAGCAAACCCATATTGACTATGCACAGAAGATCAAGCCATGTACAGATGTCGCACGCTTGCATAGCGACGACTAGTCATTTAGCTAGGAAGAGATTGATACCTTTTTCGCGAGAGGAGGAGAGAAAAAAAATTTGATAATACAGAGATATTATGGAACACTAAGTCAAAGAACAGTTTTGAAGAAATTATTTGGTTCATGAGCTTCTGGCGCTACAAGACTATAGGAAAAAACTACAAAAAATTGAGCTTGGCTTCAAAACACGGAATATCGACATCTATAGTTCTTGTCGACCCAGATCGCAGTATCTAAGTGTTTCGTATCTTAACTTTGTACATAATTTAAAGATATATCTAAATTATTATTTTGCCTTAATATTTTAAAGTTCTATCTACTTGTAAAAAGATTTCATGAGAGAATCGGCAAGTATTCTTGACAGAGAATATCAAGAATTTGTTTACACGCAAAAACAAACACAAATAGGAGAGGGAATAATATGCACTGAAACTTTGATACTAGAGAGATGTGAAGGAGATAATTGTGTGTGTAAGGAGCGGAGTGAAAGGAAAATGATGAATGAAAGTTGAAATGGGAGTACCCTAATAATCCTATAAAAAACCCGCCTCACTCGCTCAGAAGAATTTTCAGATGCATCAACTGAGTTTTGAACTGCAGTCCCCTGTGGTTGGAGGCGGCTACTTTTACCGATACACCAGCGATCTCCCACTTTATGCATGAAAACAGATGCAACGCAAGCTGCATTATTTTCTTCACCCAACGAAGGTGTTACACATCCATCTCCGTCACTCCGATGCGCAGTGAGCTGGAAATTCTATCAGGACGTTCCCACGTTACACTAGCAAGTGCTGCGATGTGAGATGAAGCGATCCCGAAAGCTCAGGAAAGAAGGGATATGGATATAGAAGACACCCACACACCTCGGCATACGCGAATACTGACAAAAGAGATAGCTGTCGTCGGATAAAACGGTGTAGCTGACACAGGCAATGGGAACATATGGAGTTATAAGAGTATTAATTTCTCCTCTTTCATGGCACCCTATACCCGAAAACGAACCTTGGCCTCCTCAATCTTCGTCCTCGATTCATTTCTTTCGCGAGCTACTCTTCTCCAGCATCGTACACCAACTAACACCGCCCCATCTTCTCTTACTCCATTCTCCCATCTTGCTCTTGAACACTCCTTAAGTCTTTTACCTTCCCATATTTTCTTCGGCACCCTCTCATAGTCCTTCGTATTACGTGACAGCCCACTCCAGTTGTTTAAGCCATACAAAGATGGACACGGCTAAGTCATTAAAAACATTGGACAACTCTTCAATGTACCTTATTCCCCACTCTCCGTTGTTGTGATTAGGGCCGTAAATGCGTCTTAGTATCTTTCGCACGAATGTGTTGGGAGAGTGCAGATTTTTAGAGAGTCAATGTTTCTGTTCCGTAAGTGAGGACTAGTCTAATATGGGTTTTGTATAATAAAATTTAATATATTTTTGCTGACCTCACTGCTCTTAAGCAAGGACTTAAGAGATGAATACTCTTTATTGGCTTTCAGCATTCTGTCGGATCTCTCGCATCTTCCTCGTTTCCTATGTGTTTTTCCAGATAACTTTACCCTTTCTTTTGAAGCATAGTCTTCGTCTCTTTTTGGCTTATCTGAAGTCTGACCTCCAGTGCACGCTTGTTTCAACAGTAATATTTTCCATTCTTCCCAAAATTAACACACACAGTGTTAATTACAAAAATACTATTTTCAATCATTTCAACACTTACATATTATGACTCTTGTTCGGTTTAGAGGAGATAATGAATATAAACATTTCCCGGTCAAATTACATCTATTGGTTTTGAGATGATACGGTATGATATTGATAATCGATGTCAATGTACAGAGTAATCGTTTTCTTGACATTGGTAATGTTTGTTTATACCTCTCAGAATTTCATTGATAAAAAAATCCGGTTTCAAGATTTCTATAATACTTCATTAGGATTTTTGTTTTACAGGTATTATTTAATTGCATAGTACATGTCCCTATTCCTGCACTAATATTATTTCTTTATAAATAATTAAATACATTTATTGTCAAACAAAAGAAAGTAATTTGAATTTCAAAGTTACACGCGTTCAATTGATCAACAATACATATTGAAATAGACTACTTGTATACTTGACTGACCCCACTGCACTCGCATATTGATGGAAAAACAATAAACAGCAATCTAGAAAACTTTTCATTAGTCTTAATTTATAATAACATCGTGATCTATTTAATCGAACTTTGGTGTTTATAGAAAGGAAGATACATCCAGCTACAATGACTATACGCTATACAATGACTAGAGGGACCAAAGTCTCTTGTGGAAGGGAAACATAATTGGACTAGGATCCTTTAGTGGAACTTGTTCCTCAGAAATGATTAGGTTTTGAAACTGATATTTACACAGACTATCTCCACAACCAAGAGACCTGTTGGAAACCCGTCATATTTATTATATTAAATGTTACACTTTGTTCAAAGATATTTAATCAGTCAATTTGTCATTTATGTATTGATATATAGTATGAGTATTGATTCTTAACCACTTTTCCAAAATCTTGTTCATCAAAAATTTAATATTGTTTTGTGCAATTTTCAGACGTTTTTTCGGAAGGTTACCTAGAGTTTCATGGTATTTTCGAATTATATGAATATAAATCTGTTAAACTATCGAGAATCATTTATTCACAATAAAAATTTTAAAAGAAATTTAGGATCCTTAGAGTTAATGTTATGTTTTGTCTCAGCGTTACATTAAAAAATTGCATTTATGGAAACTGTGTGTAATTCCTATCTAGAATTATTTTCAAAACTTGGATCCTTAGAATTAATGTTATATTTTGTCTCAGCGTTACATTTAAAAAATTGCATTTATGGAAACTGCGTGTAATTCCTTCCTAGAATTATTTTCAAAACTTTATATTCATTTTTCATTGACTATTTACTTCATATTTGGGAACTGATGTTTCCATGTTGATTTTATGAAGATAAGATACAAACGAAACGTCTCCATCAATCTCATAATACTTGTCAGTTTTATAAACATTTTGTAAAGAGCAGAATTGCAGATGATTCAATCTGATTTCATGTAATTAACTTCGAGAAAATTATTTAAGCAGTATAGAGAAACAAAAGAGCTAACGCGTACTTGAATAAATGCATGAGTTACAGTTCCTTTTTCTTCATTACAGGTGTATGTAAATATTAAAGGACCTCGGGACGATTGTGTCTAACACGTCTCATTATTTGATGTACTTGATAAGTAACGCTATGAGAGATCGACAGGAAGTTCGTATCGAGAAGCATCCGTGTTGGCTAGAGGGTCCTCTGCTACCGCCGTCGTCGTAGTAACAGATGAGGCCATGACTCGGAAATTAGAGCAAGATACCAGTCACGGGGCTGCTAATAACTCCATGGTAGGAGATAGTGGGTCGAGAGAAGCAACGGTTGGCAGAAGTGACGACGTTGGTTTCCTGAGTACGCCAAAGGAAACAGTTAAATATCACATCGGAATGGGCAGATGCATGAAAATTTTATGGATTTGGGATCTGTTTCCTTCTCAAACAGAATTTTCAAATGAAGTACTTCCTGTTACCAATAAAAAAATACTAAGAATGTTTTAGATCAAAATAATGATCTAGATCTGTGTTCAGTGATTTATAGAGATATGTAGAATGTAAACCAAATAAAATTGTTGATACTTGAAGTAGATTGATTACCAATTATAATAACGAAATGTTTTCGTATTAAATACATTTTTTGTCGGGGGGAGGGGGAGGTTTAGTTACGGCCCCCGACCTAAATCCGCGAACTACATTACATGTTTATACGCTCGAGAATGACATTCCATGATATGAATAATCTGTATTTACAAAGAGCAAACTGTTTCAGTTATTATTTCATGGCAGCATCTGTGATGATCACAGAACAATACTGAATTGATGCTCTCCACACTATTGGAAGCTGTGACTTGAGTCCTGGGAAGTAGCTGCCAATGGGGGTGTTGGCTGGGCGTCTCATTGTTCGGGCAACAATGACGTAATCAAGCGGACAAAACATCGCTTTAGTCGTGTTGCCGAAGCGGATGGGTTACAAATAGGCTGCCTCGTCCCCGGACACCGACTGCGCGAGTATAATGCGGGGAGTCGGGGGTCCGCTTACCCGACCTGCGTAGGCGCTACGGTGAATGGAGGAGGGGATTCGACGACTTCGTCAGAGTGCGTTCTCGGGCGGTCAATACGCTTAGCATTACAGGGGGCAGTCAAGGGGTTTCGGACCCCACCCCCTATTCCTTGAAAAAATATACGGAAAAAGAAAATAAAGTAGAACCTCGATTAATCGTGTCTCGATTAACCCTGTTCACGATTAATCGTGGTGCTCACTTCCGCCGAAAAGAATATCCAACTACATATATGATTTAACAATTTCCACGTAGGTTCGTAGATTTCCATGATGTAATAATTTGAGAAAAACCTGAAGTAAGGAAAATCATTTAAAAACGCAAAAAACTGATTACTTAAAAAAAACTGATATTTCAATCACTTGTAACGTGACATTGCACACACGTATGTACGTATATGTCGTGAAATAAAAAGTGTCTTGATTAACCGTTGTTTCATGTATCCGTGCGACCCCCCCCCTTACCCCGGATAATCAAGGTACTATTGTATTACGAAATTTTTTATAAAGGATTGTTGATGTAATGTGTGTACCAATGATTGAATTTGCACCCAATTTATATTAATATAAACATTTTTAATAAAAATGTTTATTTAATATATTCATTTTGAATAAAAATGTTTATTTAATACAAACATTTTGGATAAAAATAAAATGATCCTTTGTAACAGATTATTTCATTTACACTTCCCCCCTAACAAAGTTCTGGCCATGTCCCCGGGTGACTGAGTCAGAAACGTATTGAGAACGTATGCTTCGAAACCACTAATTACGGTTTTAAATCGTAAGAGCAGCGCTGCCCAACTAGCGGCCCTCATGTACATAAAATATTCATCAAACATTGGGTGGCACGACTTTGTGTTATGTCTATTTAAAGTTTAAAGTTATTAATATTCAAAGTGACCTGTCCGGTGAGAGAAAATAGAAAATTATGTTCGGAATTACTCAATCATACATTACAATATGAAAACGTTTTATCATAATATTAATTCTCAAAAATTATTTTTAAATAAACAAATGTACTATTTTTTTTTCAGCTAGAAATAATATGAGCTTGTTGATGAGAATCAAAATATCGCGTTAAAAATAAATAAATAAATACGACCAATTAGTTTTATTCATCGGACAACATTTTGCAAAACCCCATCTTGTGGCGTTTTTATAGTTTATAGAAAATGACCCGCGGGCTAAGAGAAGTTGGACAGGGCTGCACAAGAAGATAAGGTGCAAACAATAGATGTTACTGCATTCCCCAATATGGCTTAAAACGTAGACATAATTTCCTAAATCAATAAAATCACATCAAAATGTAGTACAAGAATTATGAGATTTAAATTACTTTTCAACCGTTCTTAAGAGTAAAAAATGCCTGGGAGACAGACACTCCAACTCAAATAAGTTCTGGGTACGTTTTTACTGATTAGAACTCGATTGCACATTACATCTTGTTTCCTATCACATTATACTTACCAAAGTACACAATTCCATTGTTTCATTTCATTTTGATGTATCATATAGCTTACGATTGGTTTTCTAGATTCATATTCATGTATTTTGCTCATATATTATTACCTACATAACTTAGTTCTTCTGGACGATTCAGACCACACACATCCTAAGAAGTTGGCAAATATTGACTAGAAACGTCAGCATTTATTTCGCGTATTATCTTTTCAATTATCCAGTAAAGTAGGACTGCTGGTGAAGTCAAAAAGTTTACGTTCATTTTTTCCCCGGTTCTATTAGTTTCTCTTTGCTCCAATGTAGTGCACGAATAACGATAAAATCCTTTTAAGGGTGTTGTACACTTATTGTAACACTTCACTATCAATTCTTAATTATATTATTAATATGCAGTTATTCGTCGTTTTGAATTATTTGGGACACTATTTTTGTTTTAGTCGTCCTTAGACAAACGTCACAAGTCTTTTGTTTGCAGTTCTTTCTCCTGCAAGTTGGCAGGATATTTGACACGTTGCACCATTACTGAAAAGTGAAAAGGCGTCAGATGGGTTTAACGTTTTAAAAAATTCCTACATACACGTCTGTTGTTACAGTCGTTTCAGAACACACATTACAACTCATAAGACAGTTGAAAAAGTTTTATTTTACTGGAACGAGGGATCATACTGTACAGAAATAATCATTTCAGTAAATAAAAGACCTTTGTCGTAACAATTTTCGTCGTAGGAATGTGGATGAATTCTACATGTAATTTCATACCTTACACTCCATCACAGAATTCATTACAGATTTTATCTGACATTAGTTTGCTATTTGAAAATAATACTATGATCTTGCTTTCCAATTCTCAGAAAACTCTTCAATATTTATTTCATTAGCATGTGAGCTCTGGAGAGGGCAGTACAGTCGAAATAGTCAGGTTTAAAATATTAATTTATTACTCACGCAATCTGGAGAGAAGTGACCTGATAATCGAGACAAAATGTGATATGAATTATACGGGGTAGGAGGGGTGTGGAATTACAACATCTGATGCATCAAGCAAATAATATCCTCTTCCAGTGTTTTCAGTGTCAAAAAATAAATACATCTTTGAGTAAAAGATGAAGTCCACTTTCACTTACGATGGGTCAAATACCTACCATCGAAAATCATCAGCCATGTTTGAAATCATCTCCGTCAGGAAATTAGTATTTAATATTGATAGAATTGTATTAAAATTATTGATTATAGTGTAAAATATCCTAATTTCTTGAATAAATTAACTATTAAGAATCATTATTGAGCATAGGAAGAATTGGTTTAAATTATCTTTTAGACTCCGAAAACAATGCTTGAAATCTTTTTTCATATTCAAGGGTCTAGATATTTTGACATGTGCCAATAATAAAAACTAAAAAAAAAATGTGTGATATAATATGAGGACACCTAGGTATTATGCAAAATATTACTGGGATCCCGTTGCCAACAGACTATTGATTCACTTAATGCAGCACGAGCAGTAATGTGTACGAACACAGGTAAAATTAAAAGAAATTAAGGAAATGTAAATATTCTGTCATATATAGAAATGTTTTGTTAACTTTCATCTTGTTTTATCACGCTCTAGAAGAGTAAAATACATTCAAAAACGGGAAAAATATCTGAAATAATTAGCTTGGTTAGGATGATGTTATTTTAGAGTAAAACGAAATATTCATGGTCTTTAATTAACCTTAAAAACTGTTAAATACAATGAAAATGAATTTCTATATGCATCTTATGTGGGCAAAAATTATTTCAGAAATAAAATTTACCATTTTGTTGCTTGGACAGTGCGTTTTCCACTATACAACTGAGATGCTTTTAAGTAGAATAACTTTTATGTTGTTACATATTATTCTTCAATTTTGAAACTGTACTATAAGGCAATTCCAATCAGATATGAAACAATGTTCATCGTTTTTCTGACACAAAATACCCAATATCCATATTTTTTCGTGAAAATATACATTGATACAAAAACTGCTAGCATAGGATGAAATATTTCAAACTCAGAGAATTTAAAAAAAGGTTAAACAATTGTGCAATTTAAATTCAATGTCAACAACTATCACTCTTAAATAGTTTTAGTTTGTGCTGTATTTTCGACTAGTACATAACACGATTATTTGCTGCTCATATCATGTATGCTCAATTCTTTGCATAATAACTTGTTTCGATAAATGAACGAAATTCATCGTCTTCAATTGCATTTTGGGAAAGATTATAAGTATTTGAACGTGCAATAGATATTTGTATTTACATTTATGAATATTTAATTAAATCATTCGCGCAGTCAACCATCTTGGCATACTTATACTGTGACTACGTAACGAAGGATACACATGACCTCTTCATGAAACATCAGAAAGGGATTCAACAAATAAATCTGGAGGGAAGAATGCAGTATAGTATTTGCCAGTGTGAGGTGTATGCCTTCTGTCACCTCGCTCGAACTTCTGACATCCCCAAATAACTTCTTCTTAAAGTCGAGTGTGAATGTAAACTCAGCAGGGGTCGAGGGGCTCCGCCTACCGCGATTCAGCTGTCACAATATCTTCCTCCGCTAGCAAACACAGCGTATTGTGCTCTGCGGAGCTCGAGTCTGGTCAACCACGGGAGAAAATACGACGACGGACAATTTATATACTTCTGGCTCAGTGACCATGTCAGTTTCGGTTCATTAAAACTTGTCACGAGAACAATTCTTTTGATTTGGTTCCATAATATGAAAAATCAATTAATTTTTCCGTATTATTCAACTTTAAGATGTAAATATACTAACTAAACAAATACTACTAACAGAACTTACGAACGCATCCTCATTGTAAGCCATTGAGACAAGTAGTTTAATTCATAGTATGTATTTATTCGCTTCGGTTAACTATGGACCTCAGTAACGAGCGTAAGTGAAGGTCAATTCTACGTGAGTTTAATTCCTAGATATATAGTGAAATATTTTTGGCGAGGAAAGCGTCTAGATAATCAGATTGTCGTATCCAAGTATTACAACTGCGGTGATAAACCGCAGAGGATTCACTATTCCATCATCTCAACTCTATGAACTGAGGCATACAAGTGCAAAGCTACAAATTTTCTTACACCTCCGGTAATCAAACCGGGGGTGTCTCCGAGGCAAACGAGAACTGCCGAGTGCTCTTATTTCACATTGACGATTAAAATATAATTTTTGTCCCGTCATTCTTTTATTGGGAAAATAAGTTGAATATATAAAAGGCTCTAAAGACGTAGACGTTGGCGAACCCTAAAGATCCTATTTAAAAAATGGTTGACTATATGTTTGGTGAGCTCTATTGTACTTCATTCATAGCCAAGTGCATCAACAACTGTTAAATGTGCCCGTTAAGAAATAAATGTTAAAGGTTAACTTCTGTTAGCGTGATATTTGTGAGCACCATTCTAAACCTTCGATAGTTTACGGGCATTATCTTGCTGGCGTTAAAATTTGGATTTACGGCATTGAACGCACCCACCAGAAAGTCAAGTCGTATTTATGTACACTCTTTACGGAAAAAATTAATTGCGCTATCGGCCAGCGTTCTCTTCCATGGCCGTTTGAAGTTCAGATCACCACTTCTCATCACTTCGTACCATAGTGGAACTTGCGAGTTGTTTATTGTATTAGGATTTTGTAGTTGCAATTTTGAATTACGCCATGGCTATGGAATCTACAAAGATACAGAGATCGACAACCTTAATGATTAATACATGGTTAATACACGGTTAATTGACGAGACGGGAAAATTTATGTCCGTTGGAAACTCTAACCTCACACATAGGCGTTCCACGAGGGACACAACAGTGTTCTTGGTTAGGCTAAACCGCTCCTGAAGTCGATGTTCTGTTAGCTATTGAAATGGATACCCTCTCTAGATACAGTCTTCGGTTGCCTTCGAACTACATAATCTTCATAAATAATTACATCGAACACATCTCGACAACCTTCCCGACACTCCATCACGAACGCTCACTAATGGTTTGTTAAATCGACTAACACGATGGAAATGACCTATTAAATTTAACAGCCGTTAAGAAAACTTGAACAATCATAATATTTTGGTGCATGTCAATTTCTAGATAATGAGTGTTAAATCGGAACTTAATGATTGTTATATTTTAATGAACGTTGGTGCACTTGGCTATCAGTATGTTGACCATGTACCCTCTAGCATAATCAATACCTGACATTCTTAATTGAGTGATTATTATTTCAACCCGGGAATAACATATCATTCCGGATATTTTTCGGTTTGAGGAAGTAACAGAAAAAAAGCGAGTTTCAATATTGTCTTATCACAATATGGTATTGAATAAGTTATGGTTCATTATCAATACACCGATTTGCACTACTTAGTGATTTTTACTTGTTCAATAAGACAGCTAATTAACTTATCGCAAGCTACCTTATAGAGAATATTTTCATGCATTCGATAAAATCTGCCTTTTCTAAACATCAGAGGTTTTTCGATTTACCTCATTAAATGATAATATACATTCATCGTGTTTACAAAAATGAATATTTTAAGAATTTCTACCCATACCATTACATAAATTGTTTCTAATTTTCCATTACGAGATGTAGGTTGAAAGGATCTAAAAATTAGCTTAAACATAAACATTATACAAACTATATTTACGTCCATTATATAATCAACATACAATAAATATACAATGAATAAATGATCACTTACAACCTTTTTGTGAAAGTTCACTCTATAGTTTTCTATTTTTCTAATTGCGCACTGAGACATAAACTATCGATTATTAACAATACAATTTTATCATATGTTTGTGCCAGTTTCGCTGTTTAGTAAAATTTTTGAGTCAATATTTACGTTTTACAGTATATTCCATTGTTCTATTGCTACATTAATGTTTCTAGCTACAATTTATTTACACCTGAGGACGACTCCATCTCCAGCCAATACATTATGAAGTATTAAAATTCAATAAAAATATATTGTGGTCTCCTAGAATAAGGTCGTAAGTGATAATTTACTTATATATTATTTAAAAATTATTTTTTATCACAATTTAAAATAAAATGAAAAGTTTTTTGTATTCTGCGTTTCCTTGACTAACACTAAGTTTTATTGAAAACGGAAAACGTATTTCAGATTTTACAAAACAAAGAAGGGAATAATCAATAAAATGGATAAAAAATAGTTGGTAAGAAATCAATGAGAAATTTGTTTTTTGATGTAAAGAAGGATTGTTTCACACGGCTGTGACGATCTTCTCTCATCAAATTCTTCCCTAAACATTAAAAAATAGTTGAACATGTAAAAACAGATCGAACTACAATATGTAAAAATATATGTAACAACAGATCGGTTGTAGCTGTTAATGTTATTTCCTATCGTATTATAAAATAAGTTTCAATAGATTTACGAAAGGCGTAAGGTACTTCAAAACAATCAGAAAAATGCGACGCATATGAAATTTCAGCAATAGTTTGTGTCCAATAAGTTTGTATCTGTTAATTATCCAATAAGTTAATTATCCAATTTAGTAATTCTTGAAATTATATATTGCAGATCGATGGTGCGGCATTTAACACCATAGTATGTCAGAAACTAATCTATTGCCTAACCTTAACATCACCAGATACAGATAGGGATGAAAAATGAGTTTCAGTCATATAGCGGACCAGATTTCAGTTACGAAAATTATAGAGATAAAGTAATGAAAACTAGTTGAAGACGGTCAAACAACTGGATGCGAGTCTTTAATCCTGCTTTAGTGACCTGAAGTCCGTGGTTTATGTGCACTAAACGCACGGAACGACTAAAGCAACCAGGTCATGGACTGAAATAGAAGCAATAATCAACCGTACATATAAAAGTACGGGGTAGTATGCTCAAACTTTTCAGTAATTTTGTAGAATTTACAAATCTTTCTGAGAAGAGGAGAAACGACAATAACCATTTTTTACTTTTATCCTTTGGAAAAGCAAGTTTGAAGTTTCCGAAGGATCAGTAGCGTCAAATTTTGAATTTTTACATGCAACTTAATTTTGTGAATTCCCTCTTACATGCGCCAAAAATGTTTGTCGTATAGGGGAAGTGGTTCACAAGGAAAACCGAATATTTAACGAATTTCCAGTTTCGCATTATAATATTAGTCATATGTTGTTCTTCTTCGAAATCAATGTCTAATAGATGATTATTTTACAGACACGGGGGTCATAAAAGATAAATGACCAAAGTAAATGAAAAACAAAATGTCCATTAAATGGATGAACTGTCTCCATAGTCAACATTCTTCTTCGGTGAACTCATTAGACGCTCTTTGTTTGCTTCTCACGCCAAGGTTAGATTTTCATTTTGAAATGATCTGCGAAATACCTCAAATATTCAAACTAGTGAATTCGTTCTAAAATCAAATATAAACCCTTCGAAATAATAAATTCTAAACAATTATCATCCTAGAACAAGACAGTTGCGTGTCAACCCTGTTCGCGGAATTCAAACCAAAGTATTTCAACATAAAAAGAAGCTGACAAATTATTTTTCTTTATAAACAAACAATTGACGGATTAGAAAATAATTAATGTAATTATTTTATTATCTACTTAATTACATTGAATTATGAAAACCAATTAATTTTTAATATCCAAATTTTGAACAAGAAAAGTAGCTACGTGAAAATCAGGAAAATGAAGAAAGACAGCAATATATTCGACGTGATCTCTCCAATGCTAATTTAATGTTATTTTTATAAATTTTTATCTGTTTTTTAAATAATTTAGACAATTTTTCGGTACCAAAGAACATACCTTAATTTAAATTTAGTGAAAAAAAATTCCTTTACTTTTGTTCTTTCTTTGCATTTAACAGTAGAGTTTCATAAAAGTTGTCACTAATACAGATATTTATCACATAAGGAAAGTTTAAATAAAAGAATGATTAAATGACTTTTTCCTATCTCATTTTTGTATGTAAATGCGAACACAAGAAAAGTCACTTTAAATGTCATTGGACGTTTTTTGCAATCTCTTATTGTGAAATCCAACTGAAGAGGCAATTTCTAGTAAATAATCTGACATATTGTTCTGTGAAACTGATGCAAGCTGAAGAACTTCAAAGAGGTACTTACATTGAAGCTTTCCTTCGAAACATGTTTGTAAGGTGCATCTTCAACATTACAGAGAAGTGCGTATTTGGTATTTCTCTTGAGGTTCACATTACTTGCCAGCGTTCGGAATACACTTTTCAGATTTTCTGTCATTGGTAATTACTCCTTATTCTATAAAAAATAGACCATATACTCGTATTGTTCTGATATCACTCATGCACTTTTTAGAGATTTTTTAATGAATGAATTACGCCTCGGAATAAAATCCCCACTCATGAATTCATATATTTTCTTCGAAACTACACATGTTCATGTTAAATTGTGAACTGTCGAGTTTATGTTCATTATTACGACTGTCGTATATTTGGAGTAGACCTTATCAAAACACATATACAGAGGTAACTGTACTTGATATGTTATCTAAACTTCCAAACGTGCATATTGATAAGATATGTGCTAACGATGCTCCTCATCAAGGTAAAGAGCAGTAGGTCAGTTACAAGTGGGGAAGACACAAAACCATGTTGCACCAGAGGTCAACAACTCTGAAGAAGCATTTACACTATGTCGCAAAGTGTTGAATAACATCTGCTGCACGAAGCATTTGCTATGTAACACTTGCTACATGTAGCAAAATTTTACTTAAAATTTGCTACAAGAAGCAAATGTTATGTAGCACTTTTGAAACGTGTAGCATTTTTAGACAATACGGATCAGTTCTCATTATGTTGTTGAGAGAGAATTCCTGGCATTAGTCAGTTTTTTATAAATATGTTCCAGCAATATCTGTTTCGGTACATGTTTTCATTACTCAATGAAAAGTATTTGTTTTATATGACTCACGTTGCTTACACTTCTTTTACAGTCTTTCAAATTTATTTAAACTAATAATGTTGTTATCAAACCAACAGATTATTTTCTTATTACTAATTTCCCACTTCCCCATTTTCGACACGGGGAATGAAATGGAGCAACAAATCAATGCTCCGCGCTATACTAAAGCCATGAGAAGTATCTTGTCTTCCATCAGATAATTTATACAAATAACAAGAGTTATTATTTCATTTTATTCTTTTTTAACTATGATTTAGCTAGCGGGTGTGCGTCGAGGAGAGACCAGGACGGCTTCAGTGACACATTTTTGCTTTGCTTTTTATTTAACACTCATTTAACCCTCATTGCTTACGTGATATATATTGTAGTAATGAAATAAACCATTTCATTAGCTACTATATAGCCACTGATGGAACCTCCATGTCCAAAATTTAAAAATCTGGAGTGTAACCGATGTACATTTCCAATTATATACCTCAATAATAGTTCAAAACATTTGCCCAAGTACTGTTATAAAACAATGTATTGTTAACACTTTAAATTTTTTTGTAATAACCCCTTTTGTGTTTAAATTTTTAGCTGCAACTACAAATTGTACGTCGCATGATAATAGTGTTTGACCATCTGAACGCACATATTAATATACACACACAAAATATTAATTAATTGTTTTTAAATTTACTTTTTGGAAACCTGAAGTGGTACGAGGTCAGTTAGTGAAGTCGGAATGAGCTGACCAGAAAGTCTTCACATCCTAATGTAATAAAATCCCATTTCACCTGTTGTTTCCTTGGTGAGTTATGGAAAGAACAAAAACACACACATATTATATCGAAAACCAGAAATATGCAGGGAAACAAAAAATAAGACCAAAGCTACAATTGGAAGATATAATTAGTCAGAACTAATTTTCGATGTTTTCAAAATGACCTGTACTAGTTTTGGACAGCTCGCTGTGGTCAAAGCTAGTGTTTGTTTGAAGAGCAACTAATAGTATCGGTCATTATGTCAACACAACAGTAATGGGGTTTCTCATAATTTAAACTTATGTACATTTAGTACGGTTAAAATAATCATTTTTATAAGCGAAATATTACGAATGGTGGCATTTTTGCGCTTTGGATCTCGAATAGACAGAAAGGATTCCATTTCGAGTATATTTTCTCAGGCATTTCATTAAACATGTTGATGCAACAATGCACCCACTCGCAGATACACCCCGCAATTTCACAAAATTTTGTTTTTAAATTAGTGTTGTATCATAACGTTGTTTGTATTGAGGTTCGTTTCAGTACGCGCTACTCCAGTCATTTTATTCCTATTAAAACACCTAAGGTCCCAGTATGTCCACATAAAGTAAGTAATGCTCGAGGACGAAATTTCATTAATGTAATTTATATTTGAATCTGGGTCAGCAGATATTTGATAATTTATTGGAATTCTTCCCTATTACTTTCAATTCTCAAAAACTACACTATTATTTATATAAAATGTTAAAAACATTAACAAGTGAATTAATACGTAAATTGAGAAACAACTGCGGTTTATTCCTCACACGATACGATAACACAGATGTCCTTCAACCATGCAAAGTCAAATGAATGGGAATACTTAAATGGAAAGAAAGAAAGTGATGGGATTTGAGCTACCCAGAATGAATCATAGGTTCAGATGCTCTCAGAGGAAAAATTACATTTGTCCCACCACTGTAAGGAACTTCAGAACAAAATGTTTATTTCAGCTGTTACAATAATATTGTTATATTTTGGTATATGCAGGAGTTTTTATGTTCTACAAATTTTGATGAGATGTGTAGATAGTTTCAACTATGGGCTTTGAGTGACAAGGCGGATGGTGCGGTGGTTGCACACCACCGACCAAAGTAGGAATTCTCGGGTTCGCGTTCCCGGTCTGTCACAATTTTCACCTGACCGCAGAGATGATAAATTCCTTCCCCGAGTAGGTACTTAGAAGTTGTAAGTTTAAAAGATAATCATTGAGTTAACGAATTTGGTAATACGTCAATCGTTGCTAAATTTAATCAAATTTATTCCCTAATTTAATGGACTACTCGTCCACATGATTTCAGCAAAGAAATTAGAGAAGAGAGGTGATGAGTTGCCGGGGAATCTAAGGTACAGATCCGAAATTGATTAAAGATAGGGGAGAGACCCCCTGCTGAAAACCACACCCACTTCGGCTGAGCCCGCGCTATTCCTCTCAGCAGTGCCTAGGGAGTGAACACCAGGCCACGGTTGTCGACATCAAGACGTACATCCAATCAATCAATTTATAGAAAAATGATTAAATGTGCTAATATTCTCATACATAAAACAATTTTTTGAATAGTGTTTTCCACAGAGAGTTCTTATACGAATTTGTTTTTACTTTCCTATTGCCTTACGGGAACTATGAATTAAAATATGCTACGTCTCGTGTGGTAGAGCAGCTGAAAGAAGTCAAAACGATGTTGTTATAACTTGTAGCACCTGCGTCTCTTCAGTGGTTTGATTGGGATATGATCTACCTCACCATGTTTCGCGCACACGCATGTCGGATGAATGCAGCTATTAGTCCACACTCCCGTTTTAGATAATTCCCTGAGCTACTGGAAATCTCTCTCCACTGTCCTGACATAATTACGATGTGTTCCTGTTTCACTTGAAAATAGATTCTACTAAACTCAATTTTAAGGTATTATTGGGCTAAATGTAAAACTGATTTTTTAGTCTATTATATATAGTCATGCTAATACAGATCCAGCTTTAATACCACTTTTTAATACATTTCATTCGTTGCTTATCGCTTTTTGAAATCGTCCAAAGTGTATAATATAGAAAAACTGCTTTTGATATTTTTTGAAATAAGAATCTTATGTGAAAAGCAACCTCACTAGATTGCGTGCATTCCTAATCAAGTTTCTATGAGTCTCATTTTCGGAGTAGATTTAAAAAGATTAGTTAACATTATTAATGTCATTTTTAATTCTGATACCTGTTACGCGATTTTATCTTAGCTTTCTGTTTTCATGTGCGTGTAAGAAGCTCATATGTTTTAAGAATAATTTCTTTATTATTACCATACGTGAAACTTTTTCTACCACCATGAAAGAGAAATAACGTTGATAAACGTAGCTACCTTTTTATTCTTACGAAGGGGTGTGCTGAAATTTTCAATTCGCCTCCGCCTTAGGACCCATGATTGGAATTGATGGGATGGTCCCTTGCTTGCTTCCGCAGAGAAAATTATGAACACGTGAAGGAAAATAAAATAACTATATTATAACTGGTTCTTTTCACGATGAGTTTATTTATTCATAATGTTTTAATGTATGTTTTTCGTTATATTCTGTGTTATATTAATTTAACCGTTCTCGCATTGTTCCTTCATTATTATTCTTTTACGATGAGAAAGTAAAAATAAAATTACATGGTGTTACTTAGTGTCAGCACAAGAAACTAATTCATTGGGAAAAAAACTTTGTAGGTCCTCCAAAGATGGCAAAATATCGAAATAATAAATGTTAAATCAACCTCTTCCTTAGGGCCCTTGATCCGAATTGATGGGATGGTCCCTTGCTTGCTTCTGGAAAGTAAATTAGTTTATTATTCTTCACGTGATCATACACAGTTTGTAACTGCTTTTTTGACAAAGTTTATTTTTTTTATTTATTGCAAACTTGGTCAAAATAACTTTTTTCTGGTTAAATATCACAGTATTTCTATGAAGCACTCGTTTTTTTTTCACTGAATTATCAGAAATATTTTCTTTTTACCAAAACTAGTTTTCTTAATTTCCATGAAGTTTCTGAAATCTTATATCGTAGAAATGTAGATGGTAGTTCATTCTTCAGTTCCTTTGTAAGAACGTTTTAAATATTTGACGTACGTTTTTTAACTCTTTTTGTAGTAAAACCTACCTGATGAAACATTTTGTTCATCAAATGATTTCTAAAAATATAATTCTGGGGATGGGGGGATTGTTATGTTCTCTATATCTTCCGTTGATATCAACATTGTATGTTTAAGCAATATCGCATTTACTGTGCAATATTTCTTATATAAATCTGTTAGTGTTCAGTATTTTCTATAACATCGAATTGAAAGAAAAAAGTATACCTCACATACAGTTATCGTAGTTGTGCTGGTTTATTACATGTAAATTCGTGTAGATATATTTTGTAGTGCAATTAGAAAACAAGCTTATAATGCTTAAATTCAATGGGAAATGTTTCTGTAGGAAATTGCATGATTCATCTATATGTATTTAAATCACCTACTCACCTGATGTAATCAGCTTTATGGATATCCATGAAAAATAACCAGATAAGGGTATAATATGAGAATGGTACTTTTAATGATTGGATGTTAATATTAATAATAATAAAAATTAATTTGACGGGTAATCTGTGTAATCATTTACACGTCCATTAATCTTCTAGGGTTAATTTCCTCGAGAAATTGTTAATACTTGTTTCATACTTATTGATAATTTAGTTTAAAGGGTCTATTGTAAATGTATAAAATTTACCATGATTTTTTGTTTATTTGACTGTGTACTAGTCACCATCAACGTCGTCAAGCTTTGAGAATATAAAAGGAAGATCATATTCCTATATAAGAAGGATTATAAAACTTCATAAATGCATACAAATATGTATCTCCATAAGTAATTATGTTTTTATATGGATAGTGTAGCACAATGTCGCGTAGATACATGAATAATGTAGCACATGTCGCGTAGAGCGGCTCTCGCGTAGCCATTTGAACATCTTGCCAGACACAAACTGGAGACTCAGCTCATTGCGGTTATATTAGCCCTATGCTGAAGGCATCTGGGCAGAATGGCTGTAGCTTTGCGCCGCATACGTTTTGTCGCTCCTTACCTGCCTCTCCATAGTTCAGAACAGGCCTAACCGGCCTCTGCTCGATTCTATGCTCAAATCCCTTCAGAGTTCAGAACAGGTCTGACCGGCCTCTGCTCGAGACCTAGTCCTTGAGATCTGGTAGGCCTCACGGCTCCAGGTCGAGTCCCCACTCCCGATCTCCTAATTCGCCACTGACCGCTCCGCACCTGCAAAACATGCCGGCGATATTCTCCACCGGAATTGAACGGGCGAGTCACCAGCGCTGAGCATTGCCTCTACCGGAGTTCTAGGTCGCTGCCTTAGCACAACTTCGTACGTGTATTTCATGACTGAATAAACTGCTGTTGCCAGAAATGGACAAAACCACTATTATTCCTCCCTCTCATCCTTTCATCAAATAGATTAAGGGTAGATAAGTCCTGAAGGACTTAATATTTAACTATGTCGTAGATGTGGTTTCAAAAGTACTCACGAAACAATTCTCCTCCCCTCATCACCCCGCGACAAATGGCGTCGGTGTGGGGTCAAAACTGAACTACCCTTCCTCACCACGCGACAACATAAATTTAGTGACAGAAGTTATAATTTTTATTACCACTGATTTCTTTATAAAACTTTGACTCTCGGAAGATATTTATAAAACGCATGGTTATTAGCTATCTTTATGTATAACAATTATGTTTTCCAAAGTTACAGATGTACTTTATTGTGCCTGACTGTGTTACTGATACTATGGAATGTATTACTAGAACTTGAAATACCCTCGAAAAAGCTAAGAACCATCAAAGCTTATTTTGCAGAGGGTATATAAGGAAGAGGAAGGCTCTTCATATTCTTAAATAAAAAAAACTTTTATAACATAATCACCAATAATTCAAACACTTCACTGTGTAAAATAAAATGTACAACTCTCTTACAAACTATCGTATTATTTATTTAGAAGAAAAACTCTTCTACAAAAATATTAACATACTTACATTTTGCAAAATTGATCAGTACAAAATTAATATCATAGCATAAATATATCATAAAGTTGGGTGACCTAAATATTATTACTAACAAAATAATACAAAAATTTCCAGAAACCAAATCTCAAAATATATATTTATATAGGGAATAATGTAACAAAACAAACCTGGGCAGAAATTTTTCCCAAGGAAAATAGTTACGTTCCCCAATGAACTTTCATAGAACATTAAATAAAAATTTATTCATTTAATAGCATATTATTTCTTTGCGTATGAAGTCCTGAGCGAATAAAAGAAAATGATTTCATTTACTCAGTTAGGGAGCGACTTTTGTATGGGTTGATGACAATGGACAGTGAGATTACGATATGATTATGAAAAATACTGATACGCATACTTCTATTTTTACTCCATTCCTGTTGTTCTATGTTCGAAATCGTGACAGAAAAATGCTTGTCTCTCAGGAAAAAATTGAGTGGGGGGTTTAGAGGCCTGAAACTATTTAATGTGTGTTCCTCAGAGTAACAGAACACTTTTCCTATTTAACATTTCACGTATAGGCCTGTATGAAGATTGATGTCATTTTAAATTATGTAACATCTCACTTCGCCAAGAGAGCTCGATAAAATATCTTGTACGATTTGCTCGCAGGGTTGTAGCTCAAATGATTTATTTTTATAAGTAATATCGGTAATTAATGACGCAAATATTAATTTGCGTTTTGTTTGAAAGACGTAAATTTTCATATAAACTTCCTTTTACATCATCAAAGTCTCCGAGTTTAGAAGCCACAATCCAAGAAGCGAGCTGGACGATCAATTAGAAGTACATGTCCTAGAAAGGAGTATTTTACATCTGCTCTCATGTAGTTCTTTTTCATAGAACTACAACGCAACAGCTTATTTCTATTTCAAGGAGCTGCTAACTCCGATTGAATCTCCTCTCGCGTTTTATTTCTCGTCTCGGGCACCAAGAAAGTGACAAACGCTCCCAGGACCGCGCAAACTGAACAGAACGTGATATACGTCACCGCTGGACCCAGGTCACGCAACAAACTACCGAACCACTTGGTGACAATGAACGAAAGCGTCCAATTGACGCCTACGGCAGCGCCCGCAGCCCACCTCTTAGTGGAGGGTGGTAAAAGCTCCGCCATCATGAACCAAGGAAGAGGTCCCAAGCCGACGGCGAAGGCGACGAGGAAGAGATTGACGGAGAACAACGGCATCCAACCCATGGCGAGGGCTCCGTGTGCGAGAGCCATAGAGGCGGCAGACAGTTGGAGCAGAGGTCGTCGCCCTACTCGGTCCACAAAGAGAGAGGCTGCACTAGTCGCTACAGCTTGGACCTATGGAAATGGAAGCGAAACAATCAGCGCAAAGAATTCTCCTACATTCACACATACATACTATTTTATCGATTGTTACGTGATGGTTAATTTCTAAAAAAAGTATATTTTTCACATTTGAGGTGTTTAGAATGATAAGTCCATCAAAATAAAATGTTGCGATACAAGCAATTGATTAATTAATCCTCATACAATTCTGAGAAAATGTGTATGTAAGAGATCGCATTACATTCTACCAATGGCTTTTTGCAACATTTAGTCTGATCAACTTGACTTCTGAATGATGGATTTTTTTTGACACATCATATCAACCATTTATAAGTTAGTATAGAGTTATTAATAGAGATCGATTTGTTGTAAAGCTCAGACAAAAAATTGTTGCGTTGAGATGGTGTTCTCTATAAAAAACTTAATACTTTTTATTGGCTAGTTAATTGTATTCTTTTTATGAATTCAATTTGAATTCCGTATTAATTTAAGGAAAACAGAATAATAGTGTCAATGTGATCATGAGCTAATCCTGAAGAATGCACCGACATGATGCCAATGGAAACATCATTCGTTGAGATAGAAATATTTTTTATCTAATTACGAAAATTTGAACTCATAAGAATAAAAATCGTATAAAAGTTTCGAAGCTTGCACTAAGATAATTATCATCATATATTCTGTTCGTTACAACTACTACACTAATCTACTTACTGCTCCTGAGATGACGGTAGCAGCTAGTGGCGTTAGTGAAGTGTCCAACTCCGCAAACACATCCACTAGATAGAAAAGGATTGCATCTATGCCGCTGAGCTGCTCGAAGATCATGAGTCCAAAGACAGCGATGCATGCTCGGCGCACTGCACGCCGATGTCCCGCACTGGAACACGCCAGCAACGCCTCAGGTTCTTGGCCTAGACGCATAGGCATTCCATTTGTAGGTGGTTGTGACAAGCATCCTTTGTCGTGCTGACGGCTCTTCTGCATTTGATGTAGTTCATCTTGAATTTCACTGCAATCGTTCAGTCATGAAATCTTAATTTTTGGAAAGTTTGGTTTTATCGAGGAAAATAACAACGGAATGAGATATTTTTAGGTTCACAGTTATCTGGTTCTAAAATTAGTTTAGTAATATTCAAAGGATCAGACCTGCGCCTCTCTTGATCATTTCATTATAGATCATCCCCGGCAGGGCACTTGATATAAAACATTCATTGCGCATTTAGTAAAAATTAATTATATAAGCAACTAGATTAATATTAAAATAATACCTACTATAATTAAAAAGATGAAGTAATACAGGGAAAACAATAAAGGCATAAAAGTTACAGTAAATGTAACACTAAAAAGAAGTACAATACATTTTCGGTAATCTGTTTTTCTGGTACACTATGGAAATACTTAAGATTATTGTGGTCTTTCAAAAGTGTGATGCCTAACATAAGAATACGAGAGACGGAGCATTCATAGAAAAATATTCAAGAATGAAAATATTGCTTCTAATGAATAGCACGTAAGATATAGTCATGTTTGTGAATGTGCAGAGGTGGTTTCAAAACTAAAAAATGTTCATTAATCTATCAGTTATCTATCGGTTATGTGTGAATTGGATAACATTGGGAATTTAAGGTAAATGTGCCAATACGATTTGTTAATATCAGTAGGAAACGTTCTTCCTTTTCTTTGTTTCTACTCCTAAGAGGTACTTACTTGGAGTCGGGACTTGCTCCTCGTAGCCAAGCGAGAGCCCTCTCTGCTGCTGCCCAACGTCCAATTGCCACCAGATGAACGGGTGATTCAGGCATCAGAGAAAATAACGCGCAGAAGACCAGTGGTTGCGCTGCAGATGCGGCTGCTAGCCATTGGTACGGCAGAAGCGCTCCAGCTGCATATGCCCACATAATGCCCAGTGCCATCATTATATCGAGGTACGAACCCAAAGCACCGCGAACAGCGGGTTCCGCGATCTCTTCGCAGTAGAGAGGAACAGCTACTGTTATAGCACCCGTTGCTGCCCCCAGGACTAGACGAGCACCCATGAGGAGCCAAATCTGCAAATATACATGTGCTAACTTTCCATTCATCACACAAATCTTTTGACTTATAACTTCATTTACATTACTCATTTTTCATATCTTATAAGAACACTTGTTCGATATCGTTAATATTGCCTTAGTTAAAAGAAACAAGGCGATATAGTAAGACGATAGGATCTAGAGGGTAAGAATATGTGAAGTAGCCAGAAGGTACATTCCTAGTGAAATATCCTGTTTTTATGTTTCACGGTATTTAAAATGGCATGGAATATCTTATGTGTAATAGGTTACTTACTAAATGCATGGCGAATGTGACGGCAATCCACGCAACACACATGATCGCTCCGAGACCCAGCAACAATGACCGACGTCCTATTTTGTCTGCTGCCCAACCGGCAGGCAATGCACCCACCAACCCACCTAGAGACACCAGGGCTCCTACCCATGAGGCTTCTCCGATGGTGAGTGGTTGCACGGTGGTCGCATTGGTGCTCCCCGGCTCCAGAGCATTATGTTGCAGATAAGGTAGCACTGGTGCTGCCCAACCCAACACAGAGCCACCGCACAATGCGGCGAGCGTAGCTGGAAAGAATGAAAACTTTTATTAGAAAAAAATTGAGGACTATCAAACATACTTTTTGAAAATTATGTAAAATATTTAGAAAATATAATCTGTTCTGCTTTTAAAGTTAATTTTTATAATAAAATATACTAAATGAAAAATAAAGGAGATATGTAAAATAAGAAGGGGATGTTATCAACCATTATATACAAATACGATAATCTTATGGTTTGGCTGAATTTTATTTATTTACTTCCCCAACGTTTCGATAACGTACGTTATCTTCATCAGGGCTTGGTACACAAATAATTTAACATCAATCCAACATATGTCAATTATGTTTAATTATTGATGTATGATTAATGTTATTTAAGTACTAAGCTCTGATGAAGATTACGTACGTTATCGAAATGTTGGCAATGTAATTAAATAAAAACTGGTCAAACCATAAGATTATCGTGTTTGCGGTGGAAAGTATGATCTTTAAGATAGTGTTTTTTTTCTTTAGTTTTTCCGCCTCTTGTAAGGAACATATAAAAGATTTCACGGTAATGTATTATCTGAAAATAATTATTTTAAGTTTATTTTTACGTTTCCATACGAAAATATAAATGCGAAAGAATGTCTTCTGTTTGCTACATCTTCACGGCTAAACTAATGAAGCGATTTTGATGTAATTTAGAAACGAGATAGTTTGGATGTTCGACAACAACATTGAATGAGTTTAATTCTGTAAATGTGTGAAAAAATATAGAAAATGATTTTGAACGATAAATGTCGATTAAGTCAGGAAAAAATCTTCTATATTCGTTTGTGATGACTAGACGGTGAGAGATAGGTCACTACTAGGAGTTGTTTCATCCATCATCAGTCGTATGGCAGAAAGTTTAGAAGATTCAAGGTACATGGTCCTCTTTTTCCATCCGTGGTCTCAATGTGAATGGACAGCTCGAAACTTCATCCGAAGTCATCGCTGAGGAACTACGAAAAAGTCTCTAACTCCTCCGGTTTTTTTCCCTCATTGTTTCTACAGAAAGCTCGCGCGGAAAAGTGTTGCTTGGATTTCTTCGGTTCCACAAACGAAGAATATAACATTCCTTTCTCTATGACGGAGCTGACCACTACCCTTGCGGCTTCAAAAGATACAGCCCACAGTCCTGATCAAATACATACTGCGATGCCAAAACGTCTTCCAGAGATAGGCATAAAATTCCTGCTGACGTTATATAAGTGTATTTGGAATCAGCGTACCGTCCCTGCTAAATGTCGTGAGGCCATAATTATTCCACTTCCGAAGGAGGGAAACGATCTTTCTAATCCGTCGTACTTTCGACCGATTTCTCTGACAAGCTGCGTTTGCAAATTGTTAGAAAGAATGATAGATCGTCACCTTGTTTGGTCTCTGGAATCGCGAAACCTTCTGACCAATATCCAATGTGGCTTGAGAAAACAGCGGTCAACGCTAGACCACCTTGTTGCGTTGTCATCTACCATCTCATCAGCGTTTGTATCAAAGGAACACCTCGTGGTTATCATTTTTGACTTGGATAAAGCTTATGACACAACCTAGAGGTACGGAATCCTAAACATATTGCACTCGTGGGGATTCCGAGGCTGTCTTCCTCTGTTCCTGGGGAACTTCCTATCTCAACACTCTTTTCGCGTTCGCCTCGGTACCTATTTATCATCGAATCATCCTTTGGAAAACGGTGTTCCACAGGGTTCAATCTTAAGCGTCACTCTCTTTGCCATGGCTATAAATAGCATTGCGTCAATGGTTGGAGAACCGTTACATATGTCTCTCTTCGTTGACGACTTCGACATCTATTGTTCGTCTAGCATCATCTCTGTCATCGAGAGGCAACTGCAAATAGTTTTAAACCGTTTACACGAGTGGAGCATGTCTACCGGCTTTAGTTTTCTGTATCCAAGTCATGCTGTATACATTTATGTAGGATATACCATCTCCATAATGATCCAGATCTTTTTCTAGGAGGCCAACGTCTTCCTTTCGTTGACTGCGCAAGGTTCCTGGGTCTCACATTCGACCGCACACTAACTTGGTGCAATCACATTCGAAAATTACAATCTTGTTGTAATTCTTCCCTAAACTTCCTTCGCTGCTTAAGTGCATCTTCATGGGGCGCAGACCACACTTTCCTTCTTCGTCTGTATAGAAGTCTCGTTCGGTCTTTATTAGATTATGGCAGCATTGTATACGCCTCCGCATAGCCGTCGACACTCAGGACCCTTAACATTATCCATCATGCGGGAGTCCGCATTGCCTTCCGCACTAGTCGAATAGAATGCTTACTAGTAGACGCTGGCGAACCATCTCTTAACAAGGGACTTGATATTCTACTGGGATCTTACGGAGTGAAACTGATGGGGGTTCCAAATCACCCCACTGGGCAACACCTACATTCTCAAAAATTTATTTTTTCTTACGCTGCAAGACCTTCGTTACCCCGCCCAGAAGGTGTTCGTTTTAACAAACTGCTACAGGAAAACGACATCACACTACCTCTTCTAGTGAAATACCCACGCACTCTCTCTCACCTTTTGGTCACTCTTGCAACCAACCATCGACTTTCGGGTGTCTACACTTTCAAAGCAAGACACTCTAGCTGTTGTGTACCAACAGCACTTTGGAGAACTAAAAAGCGTCTATTTGTATCACATGTTCATATTCACTGTTGGCTCAGCAATGAATAATTCCGTTGGTACTCCTTTCCATTGCCATAGTGCCACCCGTTCTTTTCGCCTCCATTCCCTTTGGAGCGTGTACACTGATGAAAAATTTGCAATACTTGAGGCGCTGAAATTAATTCAGCTATCTTCAATACGGCGTGTGGTAATCTGCAGTGACTCTATAAGTGCTCTGCGGTCAGTGGCTTCATTGTATACTTCTGACACCCTTACACTGATAATTCAAAATTTGATAAAGCGTCTAGTATCTAAAAATTTTAAAATAGTCCTTTGTTCGATTCCTGGGCACGTGGGTGTTATGGGTAAAGAAGAGGCTGATGAGGCAGCGAAGCGGGGAACACAGAGGGCAGTTTTTGACCTTTCATCTGTTCCTATGTCAGATTCAAAGGTTGCCATAAGATCGTCTCTTCTTGAGACATGGCACGCCGAATGACAATGTCGCGCCTTCAAGCTGAGGAAAGTAAAGACTCCGTTAAGACCTGGGTGTTATCATCCCGTGCGAACAGACGTGAAGAAGTAATCCTTACACACCTTCGTATTGGACACTGCTATCTTACCCATGGTCATCTCTTACGCGGTTAACCTCCCCCCGTCTGTGAAACTTGGAACACAACACTTACCGTGGAACACATTCTTCGGGAGTGTCTTAAATATAGTACAGCCGACGGTGGCACAATATACCGAACAGTTTGAAAGTTATGCTGGGACAAAATGAACCGATTTTAATGCGTCTTTTTAGATTCCTTCAGGAATGGGCCTCTGATCTCTCTTCGCACGTCATTACTTAAATCCATAAACAAAACGGGGCTCCTCTCACAAGTTATCGGGAGGGTTTGGATTTATATCTCCCCCCCCATTCTTTTTACATTTTTTTAAACATTTTTTACATTCTTATAAATTTACATTCTCTCTCTCTCTCTCTTTCTCTCTCTCGGAATTTACTGTCTTCTTTCTTTCGGTTTTTATAATGTTTTCAGGATATTTTTTCCTATATGATATATGTTTGGATATATTGTAACTCAGGAGGGTATTTTGCTGGGTATGGTCGATTCATTCGGTGAGTCCCACACGCGGGGAGAGTCATGTTGGCTCTCCTTAGTTCGTAACAGCTTTTTCCCTACCTGTTCAAAATTTTAGGGTTCTAATGACCTCCATGTCGGCGAACCGTAAAGCCCCACAAAAAAAAATGCTAGTTCGTTTCCTATTTTTGCGTGCCACGTAATCGCAGCGCCACCCCTACCACGGAAACCAATTAACAGTATAATACAGGATATTTTCGATATTCAAATTGTATAATAAGGTCCGTGTTTCTTTCTATTTCAGTACTTATGTATTTAATAATTACATTGGTAAATAAACAATTCGATTAAAAAATATGCGTGTTGGTCTCGTGACATATCTTCAAAAAGAAGTGCAAGATCCGTTTAGAACACCAGGTTTACCCAGAAACGTTACTCATTGTTTTCGTAAATAAATGTACAAAGTCAGACAAGTCCCCACCAAAACTTTTAAGGATTAAACAAATTTGAAATTAAAGGAAAATGTATGTAAAAACATTTGATCCTTAGAAAGAAATACTGTCTCCCCCGCCAAAATAAGAATCAGGCCAGAGACCTGCAGAATTATTTTTCCGTACCTCATACTAAACCACAAAACTATTATTTTGTTTACTCATCAAATGGAGACATTCTCAGAGCACCAACTGCATCATTCAGTATTCGGACCACAACTCACCGAGGGTGGCAGCTACGTACTGCTGCCATCTGAACCTTGATGTGACTTCAGAAGTGCCGCTAATGTCCAACTTCTGCATGCCATCTCGACGTCCTCGAGGGTAACCCTGCAAGATGAAAACGGATCAATTACCTATATTATCAATATTCTTTGTTTATTTCTTCCATATCACACGAGGTTTTAAAAAATACTGAAAGACATGTATCTGTGCGTGCATTTCAGGGAAGAAAAGTCGCAAAAAAATTTTTTGATTGTCAAAAAGAAAAACTGCTTATGACCGCGTGATGGGCAATAAACTAAGTTACTCTGTGGAAGTTAGCAAAGGACTATCTCATCAATTCCGATGAAGGACCCGTATTTATAAAAGGATTTCATATTTACAAAAGAAGTTATTTTACAAATACATACTGTTATACCAATGGATTCATACAAAAATTATTTAACACCAATATTGGGGAATTGTTATAGAAGTTGAAATTTCATGTAGACATATCCTGCGTTGTAATTGAAATGCAACTATGTCCAATATGGCGACCTTATTAGGCGCAAGTATTTAACCCGCTGAATAAAAAATGTTCTCTTTAAAGTTCCAACGAAGCGATGAATTATTACTTCAATATCAGCACCATTGGGCATACGAGCTCACTGTGTAATTTGCTATACGTGTCTTCTAAATCTATATGTTCATTCTATTAAAAACCTTACAAGTATTTTTATGTAAATCTTTTTATTATCCTACCAAATAAGAAATAATCCTACTTATATTTTTCATACAAGGAGACATAATTTTTGCGTCATCTCACGACATTTGGTAAACGAAAAGGAACCGAATATTTTCAAATCAATTTCAATGCAATAAACAAGATACAACCTGGAGTGAAATATAAACTAGTTTAAGTAATTCGAATTTTACACAAGGATTGTAAAGTGCAAGACTATAGTACCGGTCAAGAAAGAATAGGTATATAAATGATTTACAAATAATATCGTAGAGCACCATATCAAGTTAATTTATAGAAACACTAGCAAATAACTCTTCCAAATAATAACACTATAGTCACGTGAACGTCACTTGAATGTTGTATTTGATTAAAAAACGAAACATAGAAGAAATAAAACATTTTGAAATTATTCTAATGTTACTTGCCCGTTCATGCCGGCAAATGCGTAGTAAGTCTCCCAGTAACCTCCAGAACATGACTGTGTTTCACAAACTACTGAACATATTGGGACATTCTTAGACGCCGAGAAAGTGTAATCTAAGTATTTGGAGAATTGCCTAAAACGAAGGGGAGAAAAGAGGGGAAACTGCAACAAAAATAAACGCAACTGATTGGAGTTATCAACAACAGTAATTAAGAAAATGGAGTGGAAGATACTTCGCTCTTTTTTATCTCAAATTCAAACTGCTCTTGCTTCAGGATAACTCATAAGCCCCAATTCGTGTCAATGGAAAGTTTTCTGATTTGAATCATTCTCGGATTAAACATAAACACAAAGAAAGCCTTTTAGTTTCCAAATGAATGGCACGGGCAGATATGATAGATAATAAAAGCTTTATACGTAAAAGAAAAAAAAATTGATATTATATCTCTTCAAAAGTAAGTAATTGGTGGAATTGTTTAAAGAATATGCAGCTATACTATCCAGTTGACTTATTAAGTCATAAGGCCTTTTCGGCCCGGTGACGACCATCATCAGCTCTGGCTCCGTTGACGAGTTGCGTGACACTTTCGCAAAATGCAAAATTTTTCTATTGTTCTGAATAAATTGTTGATTGATGCGATACAGAATCTTCATTGAGGCTCAGACAAGATGGTAACTTGGACAAATAGGAACGTTACTCTCTTTCAGTGTTACGAAACGTCTGATGATGAATCGTAGTGCACTTGTGTGAGTAACATGAATATAAACACGATGAATATCGTGATCCTTAGACATTGAGTTTATAGCACTAATATCAAATGTGGAAGCTTCATCCAATAAACTTTGAGATCAATTTAGGCAGACGTTATCTCTTCAATAATTGACACACGTTGATTTAGATTATACAATATGTAGAAATTATCATAAGTTCATAAGAGATCATTATGATATTTTCTGATTGATGTTAAACATTTGTTTAATATGTACCAAATTTTCAAATATGTACCGTACGGTTTGAAGGTACGATGTAATTATATTTTCATTTTAGCCTTTTGCAACAGATTATAACACAAAAATTTATATGGAAAGTCAAAAATGTTTATTCCACACAATACAAATTTTTACTTTAATAGAAGGATTATATGGAACAGATAGTACGCGTCTGACATTTTCAAACTGTCTTTTATTACGTACACAGTGTTGCCATGATAAGTGGAAAAAAATCAACTGAATCAACTAAACTGAAATCAACATATGACTTACAATCAAAACGTGATAAAATAATACTTAATAACCAGTTATAATCCTAGTAAATCGCATTATGTTATGAAATATTGGCATAGAAAATTAAGTGAACATTGTATCAGTTGAATTGGGTATCAAAACGCACACCCCAATCCAAAACGGATTATCGTTTGTTTTTCAACATACTTTTGTTTACAGTAGATAGTTATTTATCTATTTGATTCCGAATGTCGGAAAACATGTCTCGTGACTATCAAATCATTAATGATTTAAAACATTTTTATAAAATAAATATTTTTATGGTAAATATTTCAAACTATTGGTGATGTTTCTCTTGGAGGAATATGACATACGTGACTATTTCAGTGCAATACTTAGTAATACTTAATATATACATGATGACTTAGTAATACCACTCTCTTCCACACAATTTTCTAGTAATTATTTCGTCACTACACTCAAAGAGATAATTCAATATTTTATCGGTTTGACTCCTCGTATTTAAACAATTGTTATCGTAGACTCTAAATGGAATACACAATATACTTATATTTAATTTGATTCGTGAGTCCTTTAGGTTTTGATTCGTGTATTTGCAAACAGCAATCAAATATTTATGATCTGAATCATGACCACTCATTATGATTAAAATTGTGTCGTGAGGGTTTGGTCAATAAAAATTATATCTTAATAACTCGCCAACGTTTCTGCTTTTATTTGAAACTTTCTTCAGGGTTTATACTATTACTATCAGGATAATTGAAATAAATAACAGCATATAAACCACTTGCAATCACACATTAACAGTAATTGGAATATAACAATGCACCGAATACTAAGAAAACATAATTTTAAAAAATCATAAAAAGCTTTGGTACTATGGAAATGAAACACTAATATTTAAATTCAATATTCAATCCTGGATCATTCAAACAGTGTAGGGAATGTAGACAGGAAAGAAGAAATGTTAAGGAGGATAAGGAGGAAGTAAAAGGACGTCACTAGGCATTTGTTTGATGGTAAGGATAGTCCGTTGGGCGTATTGTTCGTAACGAATGAAATGGAATCGGCACCATTACCTTACTTGTACTTACAAAAAGTAAGTTTTTCATGCAAGAGAATATGTTGCCCAGTGTGTCTACCATTGTCATTCAACTTGCGATAACCCACAAGTGTGGTAACACTCCATTAATCTGTGTGGTTAATTGCTTTTTAAGAATTGTTATTAACTTCTTCCTCCCATAAAAAGTTATGTTCTACGTTTACATTTGTTATCCACTTATTTCTTTTTTACTAGTATTTCGTTTATTAGTCATATATTCCAAATAGGGTATTAGTCATATATTCCCTATTCAATATGATTCAATATTAATTCAAATTTCCTTTATATTTCTACTACAATCTACTTTGTCTATCGTGTCCTCAACTGGTCCACAATCTATTTCGCCAATTATCAAAACCTTTTTCTCGAGTTCTAGTTTTCTACCGAATGTATAATACTGCACAATTATTGATATTATAGTTCACAAATTTGCGCTACTTCTCTCACAGCATGTTTTGAAAATGTTTGCGTGAAAACTAGTTCTTGATCCCAAGTGGAGCGATTGGAAATGTTTGTCATACTAAAGCTGAATTTCTACGATAGTTGTGATAAAAACTTCGAACAATATTTTTAGGATTCTTTCCCTTCAAATTTAACAGGATGAGTAATTAAAAGCGAACACTCCCAATATCTCCTAAATGATTAAAAATACGAAAGTCGGTTTCGTTCTAAGACAAGTCATGATGTGAGTCCAATCATTCTACGATTTCATCTGCAGATTTCATTGTTGCTGCGGTTATTTTGACGCCTTTATTTACTTGCCAATGGAACTATGTATATTTTCAGCGCTGCTTTAAAACCCAAAGCCGAATACAATGATATAACATTTATTGAATTTGAACAAACGTACCTGCTTGAAATTTGAAGCAATCTAACAGCGCCAATTTATAAATGATCCCAATCATAATTAAAGTGATTGAACACATTCCTCGTTCAACTGGAAGAACCCGCCACGGTTCAAGTAAGGTCACTTCATTTATTAAATTCAAATTTGTAATAACAGTACTGTTATTCGTCATATTCAACTGGTTTTTTTCTATTCACGGGCTTTGAAGTACTCGCAAAAAATACACAGTTCCAAAGAACTGGATCATTAGTGGGGGCAACAGTAATTCGTGCTCATTAGTTCTATGTTGACACTACGGAAATGACAGTTGATAATATGTTTATAGAGAATGTACACAATGCTAATTATATGCTATTTATATTTTATTCAATAACTTAGATAATATTCGATTTTATTTATTGGTATTATAGGTTTCATTTAAAAAATATTTTATTGAATAATCTACTTAATATTTCGGAACCAAAGTACATTACCTGCAATCCGTATTATATTAACAGTATCTCATAAATAAATATCACTGATATAGTGGTATACAATCAAATGAGTGAGCAAATGTATTTCATTACAAATTGTTGTGTAGGTCGTGGTGTACTGAACGAGAAGTCTTTTCACTGAACCAATCGGAGTTCATATCAATGCCATGAAAAAAAACAAAAACGGATTGTACCCACAACTCTGTTCTTCTTGGAATTCGGAAGTACTGCAGTGTTGGGAAAGTGGCCTATGTTTCAACACCCTGAAATAAAAAGGAACTTCGGAGAATAGTTTCTCGGTCTCTTGACGTATCCTTTTCTTTTCGAATAATGTACATAATCCGGGTAATATATAATCGTTTTTATATTCATTGAAATAATTCAATTAAAAGACGTTATATTTTGTGTACTTGTCGTTTGTGCTTCGCCTCTAAGAGCTCGTTTCTCGTCTGGGCATTTTTTCTTATTATCATATGCCATTACAAATCGTGCTATTTGTTGAATTGCTGTGAAGTTTAGTGCGGTTATGCTCCACGAGAATTTGATTGTGCCTCTGTACTATTAATTTAAAAAATAATTAAAGAATTTAATAAATAATTAAGGAGTGTTGTCGAATAATTGACGAAATATTGCTTTAAAGTTAGGTTTAAAATGACTTATGAATTCTTAATCGCATTTCCTCTATCATAAGAACTTATTTTTACTGTTCAGTTAAGTTCTAATTTAAGTACTAGTAGAAGCAGTTGATTCTCATCACCAAAATATGCAACATTCTGGCGACAGAGTTTGGTGACAAATCAACCGTCCTTAAGTAATTCGATCCATTATCGCTGATCCACAGTGATCATTCCTTCCCTTCCTCTAATATTTTTTATCGGTATTTTCTGAGATTTTACGTGTTTGAAAAGGATTCTAGTCGACACCAAGTTGTGTATAGTTTTTACAACGACCTTCCCTAATCTGCTTGTTACTGCTGAACCAAGTAATTGAAAAGATAACAAGGGACGAATAAGGCTGAACCCTTATCTACTTAGCTGATCAACCTTCTCTTCTCGGTAAGTGAACGTCGAAGATGTGGTTCAAATGTTATGTATTTGTCTACCTTGACGTTGGAAATAAACTGTCTAATTAAAGATTAGTAGTTGACGTAATTCCAATGGGAACGAGAAAACAGAATTTCTCTTAATAGCAGTTACACTAACGTCCGGTTGAGCACCAAACAATTGGTATCATCTACAGCAAATCATGATAGGTCAGCGCCTTAAGTGGTGAATGTTATATCTGTGGTGGATATTATAATTCTGTTGCCGACAAAGCAGTCTTCCATCGAACATCATTTTATTGAGAGGTTAAGAAATTTTCATAAATTTTATATACACGCAGTTTTGATTCTGTGAGGTCTGTCTTCGCGGAAAGAGAGTTCTCTCCACACCTTTGAGAGTTAACTAATTTTCTTTTCAAACTCTCCCTTGCGACGTTGTGCTCATAGTGATTATTGATAAGTACTAAATACAATTTGACAGACTTCCAGCAAATTAATGTGAAGAAGAGACAGCTGAATGGTTCCTGCACCGAATACGTCAATACAGAAGCGCGAAGGAATATTAGTGCATAGAAGAAAATGTTGTTGTTGTAACACTTCATAGTTATTCTTCTTCTTCATGAATCAAATGTTTGGAAGCTGAGAAATAAAAGAAATAGTTATGAATGAATAACTATAGAGACTGAAACTTTTACAAGATGTTGCATAATTCTATAGGTTCGTTAAGGTAGGATTTGCCCGGTTTTAATAAGGTGTATTGGGGTAAAAAGTGATTTTTAGCTATTCCGCTATTTCTCGCGAACTAATTGGAAATGTCATTACGGTTCTTGAATACAAACTTTACTAATTCAAGTATCAAATAAAAACGTGTGTCTGAGTTTTTGAGAAACTTGTTTATAGAAAAACAAACGATAGTGTGAAATAAAAAGGATTTGCTACAAATTTCTAATCGTACGATTATCAGTAATCCTGAAGATTAGCCATGATCCAAGTTTAATTCTTTCCGTATAGTTTGTAGAATTTACTTGAAATAAAATAAACGACCACACAATTTAATGTCAACCATATACTGTTCGCAAAGTTCCGACCCCCTCTGTGGGCCATTATCAGGCAGCTGTTGACAAAAATTACAGGAACTGTTCGAGATGTCGTGAAAGAGTGTAGGAGTTCACACAAAGTCACGAAATGTGGATTACATCCGCATCCTTTTTGTTTGTAATCCATAGTGTAAGTACATCCGTATTCTTTAATTTTTGTTATCCATATTCTGTGATTTTGTGTGAACTCTTTGGCTTGTTTCCTGCATCTTAACCAGTTCCTATAATATTTAACAATCGCTGCCGGACAACGATCCACTGTGGGGCTCGAGACGTTGTGAACAGTATATGATTGGCAGTGAAATGTATCTCTTATTTTATTTCCTTTAATCCTGTCCGATCACTCACGCTTTCATCCGGACCCGGTACGGGTGAGAACGCGTCGGCGACTTCTGCAGCGGTCGCGACGACTGGGACCGCGTCTGTCGCGACGAGGGCAACGGTGGCTGCTGCGGCGTCGACGTCGCGTCGGGCGTCCACTGCAGAGAATACAGCACCAGCTGCGTCTGCTGTGGAAGCGACTGGTCGAAGGTGCATCTGCTCGGGAGCGACGGCCGTTTTTATCAAAAAGCGCGCGCGGTGACGTCAACGCGGTCTTGAGCGCCTGCCGTCGCGTCGCTAGACTCTTGAGGTCGCGGAGTGGCGGAACGGAGAGGCTGAGACAGAAGCGTTAAGACGCCAGATGAACGCGATAGAATGGGAGAGGATGAGAGTTAGCGGGGGGTTTAGCGCCCTGGCGCCGCCCGTCTCGGTCACGAGGCTTGCTTGGACTTCGGAAAGCTACTCTGTCGATTCGGAACGCAGCGGTAGTCGTCTTGTTGACTGTTCAGTTACTCTGGATTTCTTCAACGGATATCGTCCCCGATGTCGGTGATTCAACTATTGAATCTATCCACAAAGTGGATTTCATCGTCTCTAATCTATGATATGGACTCTGAAATAACTATCAAAGTTTAGGAGATATTAATATGATACAGTAGTCGGTCCTTCGATACGTTATTTACATTTGCTTCCTGATTTATACTCTCCGCTTTAGAAGAAAAAGAAACCAAAATATGTTTTTTCTGACAGCAGTGACACAAATATTTACCAACTGGAAGTATTTCCCGTAATGTATATTAAGGCGTATTGTAATAATATTTGATTCTTCCTGCTGCACAAGTTTCTTTTCGGTAATGTATGGTTTTTAAGCATTCAATCACTTTTTATCTTGAAATATTACATGTTTATATTTTGCGGTTAGGAAAATTATCGGTTTGATAAAAGATCCTTTCATATTCATATTCCATTCTTCAGAAACAAATATACGCTCCATTGTTGTTAATATACGCTCCATTGTTGGTCTGTGAAGAAAACCTATCACAAGTGTGTGCAATGTTCCAGAGTTGACTTCCATTGCATCTTTTCTTTTGTAATTTATCTCTCTTAACTTACATGTAATTTTTTGCTTAAAATTACAAACATATTGACATTCTAATAGTATTATAACTCGCAGCTAACTTTTTATCTTATCTAGGAATTTTTGCTGAATTTTTTGAATCCGCCTCTGCCTTAGGGCCCTTGATCGGAATTGATGGGATGGTCCCTTGCTTGCTTCCGGAGAGTAAATTAGTTTTTTTTTTCCTCCACGTGGTCATACGCAGTTTGTACTGTTTTTTGACAATAAATTTATTTATTTATTTACTTCCTTTTGCTTTTATAGTCCTATTTATTTTTTCTTCATTGTTTCAAAACAGCGTATACTGAATACATGGAAATGTTTTAAAATGTTATTCTTTTAAAACTTTATATAAAAATCTATTTCAGTTTCCCATTTCGTGAGATTTTTCTCTCAATTAGTTCATAAATCCCAACGTGTTATAATTGCGGTGAGAGAAGAGACAAAAATATATCTAGTGAATGTTTATTAAGTAAAATTATTTAAAAGCCAGCTCTAACACATCCAGAAGAGTCAGATTTCACATCGTCATTTACGTTTAGGTTTGTTTGATATGGTAATGCTGCAGAAACCTTCAGACGAGTCTCAAGGTGACAGGCGCAAGCTTTCCTTTATTTGTGCCTTTAGTAAAACATTCATATTCAGCGCCAGTCAGGTGATGGAATTTCATAGAAGTTACTAAAGATGTTTTGGATTATTTGATTCCCTTGTATTTATTAATCTCAGGCATTAGAGATTCAACGGTGTTTATCGATTTCTCGATGAAAAAAATCCATTCAAATGTACAAGGATAGTTTGAAATGTATACTGGAATTTTTTTTTTATTTAAAAAAATATTTATTAACCAGGATCAGCAGTGATCTGCTTTACAAGGTTTTAAAATACATAATGTATACATTTACACAACAAAATACATAAAAAAACACATTTAAATTACAATTTAAAATTACTATATACAAGTATACACGAGAAAGTAAGGGCATTAGTGTGAGGAAATCTAATGAGACACCTCCAGATAATCTTTTTAATTAATTTAAACTATAATCTTTAATTTTGCTAAAGCTTAACTTATTGAGTGTAATGTTTTTTGTTTTTGTTTTAATTTAGGGTGGTTTGAAAGTGTCTTTGGGATTGATTCTACTATTTATTCTTAAGGACTTTCCTAAATTAAATATAGGACGGAGGAGAGTTAGAAAGACTGGAGTAGAATGTTAATGCTAATTTACTACTGTGTTCTCTCAACGGTTTAATGTTTAATTCTCTATGGATTTGTTCATNAACCAAGGGGCCTTCAGTGCACATCTTAAGGTTTTGTTTTGAATGACTTGTAGTTTCTTGAAAGATGTTTCTGCTGCCCCTCCCCATATTGGACAGGCATAAGTCATAGAAGGTCGTATGATGGCTTTGAATATGAATACTGCTGTGTCTGTTCTCAGAGATGAATTTCGATTTAATAATGGGTATAATTTAGATAGTTTTTTCTTAACCGTTAACGCAATAGCATTTATATGTGCTTT